>CP106709.1:64146159-64452015 GCA_025503065.1 Gossypium bickii
GTAAAAACATTGTAAGGGGGATATTTTTTTTCCGAATACAAAAAAAAATGGATTAAAGAAAACAGAGGTGATTTTTTTCGTTTTTATTTTGTTTAATCTTTGTATTATTTGTTGTTATTTTCATTTCTTTTTTTCTCCTACACGTATACAATATACAATCGAAAATAGATTTTTTTTAAAAAAATCAAAAGGAAACAGTCCGTATTTTTCTAAACTAATTTTTATACAAAATATTATTTTAAAAAATTAATAATAAGTAAGAGGACTACCTTTGATTCGGCTTCAAAATGGAGAAACTTGGCTTTCCGACCGCCTTCTGCGGTGGCGCGTGCGGTGGTCCGTCACGGGAGCCTAGGCCAGATTCTGGCCTTAGGCCGAGGGGAAGAGAGCCTTTGTTTTGTTTTTTTTTTTTTTAAAGGGTGTTTAAACTGATTTTTTGGGCTAATTTTTAGTTTATATAGACCATCCATACGACACCATTTTGGGGGTCACCTTTAAAGGCCAAAACGACGTCGTTTAAGGGCCAGGATCCGCGCGTTGACCCGATACCCGGGGAGGATCCGCGTGTTTTTATAAATGGGGCAATTTGCCTCTTTGGTCCTTCCGTAATTTTATTATTTTTAATTCCGTTTAATTTAAATTTTCTTTTATTTTTAATCTAGCCCTGAAAGTTTGCTTTTGTCTCGATTTGATCCCTGTCCATTTAAATACAAACATTGGAACGGTGCCGTTTTTGGGAATAGGGCATATTTGCCCATTGAGTCCCTCCTCTATGGTACATGTTTCAATTAAGTCCTAAATTCGGTTCTATTCTTTTTTATTTTTTATTTTACCTCCAAAATTTTACTAAAATTCAGATTTAATCCTTTTCTTCTTTATTTTGTTTTTTTTATTTTGATTAGGTTCTTTAAAATTGTTATTATTTATTTATCTTAGTACTTTATATATATTATTTATTTTAAAACTTTTTTTATCACATATTATTTTTTATATTTGTATATTATTATGCATTATATATTATTTTAAAATTGGTATATTATATAGCATTTAAATTGTTTTATTATTAATACAAATTTTCTTCCATATATTGTCTATTTTAAAATGTATATTATCTTCTTCTTCTTTTTTTTACATATTAGAATATCATATTATATATGCTTATATATATTTCTTTATAGTTAAAGTTTTTTATAAATCTTTTCTATAAAATATAGATATATTACTTATTTTGTCATGTACATATTATTCATCTTAGTTTTTGGCCATCTCATTTTTTATAATTTTTTTGATTTTATAAAAATTGTTATAGTGTTCATTTGTTTTTACTTTTTATTGTTATATTTTTATATATTTAATCTTGTGTGAAAATTTTTATATTTATTTCTTAAATTTTCATAGATTTTTTTTTAATTGTTATTATCTACTTTATATCTTTTATTTGATTATTCCTATTCTTAGAACTAAATTATCTTTGTTTAGCTTAACATTATTATTATTGCTTGTATTATTTTTCATTCTTTTACTTAATTGTTTATGTTAGTGCTAATTGCTAATATGACTTGTAACTTTAGTGAATTGCACTTTTTCTGTAATAACTTAATGTTACATTTTTTCAAATTTTTGTTTAAAAAAATGTCTGTCTCCTTTAATTACCACATTTTATTCAAAAGTTTTTCTTAAATAAGGCAATGTTTTGTGTTTAGAAATTCGGGAAATAGTGCCCTAAAGTGCTGGATTTCGATTTTCCGTTTGACTAAATAACTAAATATCCTTTTAATGAATTTTGTAAATCATGAGATGATTTTGGTCACGAGGGTTTAAAACATCATGTCCTAACGTGCTGGATGTGATGTTTGTATTCTTTCGGAACAAAAGAATCTCAAGTTCCAACTCAAATTGATTCAAGTTTTTAAGAAATCATGTTTTAGGATCTTTTCAAATTTTCGACATTTGGACAATAACTAATCAATTCGGTACCAATTTTGGGCATTACGAGGGTGCTAATCCTTCCTTGTACGTAATCGACTCCCGAACCCGTTTTCTTGAATTTCATATGCCAAAATCAATGTTTTGAAATAAAATGTTGTATAAGGTGATCCGATCACACCTAAGCAAAAAGGGATTGATGGCGACTCCCATTTTCGATTTTTTTTTAAAAAGTAGACCCCATTTTTTAAAATAAAAAAATGGTTTCGACAATTGTCTTCACAAACGACGTCACTTGAAGTTTCTTGCTCATTTAAATCATCTTATTCAAGGATAACAATAGACGAAAACTCCTCAATAGGCTTTGTGTCATACTTACGTTCCTCAGCTTGCAAGGATCGTGTGACTATTAGCATCAATTAAGTTGAGAAATTTTGGATGTTTTCTTAAATGAATATGTTGGACATTTAGAGTCTTTATGACCCTTTGCATCACACCACATGCACTTGATAGCTCATTCTCTTTGCTCCACTAGAAGTCGTTTAAGCTCAATAAACTTGCTATGTGTTTTGTACCAATGTCTTTGTTGACAAGTTCATGAACAATAAAATGTTGAACGACATTAGAAACAACATGTCCATGTGGGCTTTTTACAAATATGACATCTATGTCCTGCCTAAGGTTTATTATTCTCCTCTTCCACATTATGTGTGCATATCATTATTAGAGGCTGAAATAAAAAACACTCAAACAAGAAAAGTTGGTTAAAGAAATTTAAATCTCACCGTTATGGTCCCACAATAAAAAATAATATTCAAAGTAATCAAACTCAATAATACTAAAAAATATGTGGGATCATTCTCTAACAAAGCTGACCTAAGACTTTAAGAAGCTAAAGAAAAACTCGACTCCAAAAGTAGTAAGTTGCGCAAAGAAAGGAGAGGCAACTCTTTTCGTATCTATTAACACAAGAAGCAAAAATTTGTTAGAATGCACAATTGAATAAAAAAAAGATAAAAGAAAAGAAAACCTAATGCTAGAATCAAAGAAAATAAACTATCCAGCCGAAAACCCGAGATAATAGAAAAGCAACTTGAATTTTTTGTTCAAGGTGTTCTTGATGTTATAAAATCATGAAAATTAAATTAAAGCCTCTTTATATAATAAATAGTATATCTAAAAATTTTGGGCACAAAATTCAACCCACAATATTTTTTTAAAAAAAAATATGTTTTTTTTTTTATTTTTTATAGAGATTGTTTTAGTAAAATCAACAAAAGACTTTACATAGCATAATGAAACAACCAAAAAATGCCGAAATCTAATACCAAATGATAAGGGAGGGACAGGGTAAGAAAATCGTATTCAAGTTGTTTGACTCGAGAAAGAAAGATTTGGATTTGACCTAAAAACAAAACACCAAATAAATTTAGAAAAACAATGAAAATAAAAATAACTAAAATAAGAAATTTAATAAAAAAAAGAGTAAATATACAAAAAAAAAAAAAACAAAAAGAAACTAAAAAGTGGAAGATTGATCGAATAAACCGATGGATATGATGAATAAATGGATAAGTGTCCAATTGAACCCTTTGAGATATAAATCTCAACAAACTTAATTAACGACTCTAATTAACCCTCCAAGAAATAATCATTGGAAAATTCAAGGATGAAGAATGAATTCCCATGACCCCTTGAAGAAAATCGAGAAAAACTTTTTCTAAAAATCATTAAAAAAAAAATTTGTACAAAGAAACTAACTCTTAGAGTTGAAAATTTTATTAATGAAAACGATTGTGTCTTTGATGAACAATGAATAGGCCCTTATAGTGGCTAGCTAATTACATTATAAATAAAACTCTCAAGTATATTGAAATTCTAATTAATCTAAACAAAAAATATTTTAAACTAAATTTTCTTGTTGACTAAGAAAGATAAAACTCCTAAATAACATACAATATTTAAAAATATTCAAAATTTAGAATAAATAAATAATAAAATAATAAAACCTAATAAATACAATATTGAGCTCATATATAATAAAAATTAAACTTAAAAAACAAACCCAATATGATTTAAACTTGAATTAAAAATCCAAAACTCGTAATTTTCGTAATAATCCCGTCTAGAAACTCTGTTCGCGCAGCCTTCACTAAAATGGTCATAACTTGAGCTCTAAAACTCAAAATAGAGTGATTCAAAATATATTTCGAAGATAAGAGATTGATCTTCGAAAGTTATGAAGACATTTGAACCCAAAAATGCTTGGATCCCATCCAAAAACTTGTTGCAAGTCAACTGATTTTCAAACTTGAAAATTGGCACCTTCGATAAATGGAATTTAATAAACTTCACCCAATTCGTACACGTATTATTTATTTATAATAGTTATATTTAATATGTAATTATATTTAAATAAAAATATTAGAATTTATTTACAAATTCGTCATATTCTTTATTTAATTTAATAATAATGTATCATATCATTATTCATTAATGATACATAAAATTTATACACCTATAATGCATCAAATTTTACCCTTTATTTTCCTCTCCTTTTCAACAAATATAAAACGAGTATTGCCAACTGGGCTTCATATCAACGATTTTATTGTTTTACTTTAGTTTGAGTGAAGTGAAGCAATGATAAGTAAATATCTAACGATAAGTAGACTGAATTTTGTTGAAATTTAGTGCTCAAGTTTTATGCTTTGATATTAAAATAAAATTATATTATAAAAGACTTACTTTGTATAATTTAAAACTAAATCAAGCAAGTAAAACTATACTATAAAATACCAAGATGTCTTGGCTCTAGTCTCTCTCGCTCTCTGTTGGGCTTTTAGGGTTTGTGAGTGCTCAAAGTTTTTAGTCTGTCTTGTGTACAAATAAGAATATGTCTATAGCCTAGCTACCACCTTTACGAATATCGATTTTCATCTTCCACCAACCATGAACCATCTTGTACTATGATTCAACTCACAGTCAACAAACTTAAAATTGCTATGTTTCTTCTGCATCAATTTGGTAACACAGAAATTAGTCCTCAATTGTCGCATGAAGAATTTTTTTTAATGGACCGTACAGCTTTGTTGATGTCAACATGAAATTAAAATGAATTTTCATTTTGTCATACATACCCAAATTATGTGTTTTCTACCACCAAACTATTTATCAATAAATCTTAGTGTAATAATGAGGCGTATTATATTTTTAAGGGCAGATGCAACTATCTTTTGATATAACATTATCGAAAAGGGAAATTATGAATCTTTATAGACCGTAAAACGGACATAAAGAATATAAAAAAATTACATGATTTTAAGAGCTTCTTTATTTTGATTTTTTTAAACATTTCAATACTATTACACAAATTGTTTTACTCACATTGATTGTATATATTTATTGATAATATTGTTGAGTTGATGTCACAAATCAGCTCTACATTAACTCAAGATTAATTAAAGTGTTTTTTAAGTAAATTACCATTCTACCTATCACTCAATACATTTTAATACTATTAAACAAATTGTTTTATCAATATATTGTTTGTGTATTTATTGATAATGTCGTTAACTGAGTTGATGATACAAATTAACTCAAAATCAACTCAAGAGTGATTAAAGTTTTTTTAAAGTAAATTATCACTCTACCTAAGATTCAATTGTTAAATAAATCCTTTGCAACTCTATTTTTAATGTGGAATCTTTCTATCACCAACACAATAACATTTTAACATTTTGAAAACATATTCCCTAACATGATAATACTTTAACCGGCTATAGGAAAATGACAATATAAGTTGGAAAACAATAATATTGTCAATCACATGTATTTATCTATTTAAATTTATTTTCACTTAGAATTTAAACTAATTTGTCCTATTTTAATTCCGTACATATTATTATTTCAAACCATATGTTTCATTGTTTATTGGATGTTATTTTTAAAACCATGCATTCTAAATATTTAATTTCCATACACATACACTATTATATTATTACTAGTATATATTAAAATTTATTTAGTTAAACTTCCCTTTAATGAATTGTAGAAAGAAAGGAAATTTCTTAATCTTAAAAGTCGTAAAAAAAATCTATTTGAACAGCTTTCAAAAGGCTAAAAATCTACTATTGTTCCCCTAATGATTCAAATCTGACCAATCATTATCCACCAGATCAGTTAAGGTCCATCACAAGAGATCTGTAATTTTAGGAATTAACCTAACAGAACATAAAATTAGGCCACTCTTGTTTCACCTCAAAGAGATGGATCAGCATCAGATACATTTGGATATATGAATCTGCATTTGCATTTTCAGTCTATTTTCAACAAAGATTTGAATATCTTCCAACAGACGTGAAGAACATGTTTCTCTTTTATGTGGGTGAACTTGCCTGTCCATTAGAGTTGTGGCTGGTCTGTTTGCTTTCATTGATGTTCTTTCTCTTTAGAATCTCTTTAATCTCTGTTTCTTTCCTATCTACAAAGTCCATTATGTTATTAAAGCTAGTAGATAGGATGGAACGCCAAGACAATCTCGAAGGCTCAATCTCCTCAACCTCTACTTCCTCGTCTTCGGGGCTAAATCTACGGTACTGAGTGAAGACTCTATAGCAGAACAACGTAAGAGCCAACACACAAGCGATGCCGCAAATGAGGAACAGGCCCCAAAAGCTACTTAGGGAGAGCTTATTTTCTTCTTCTTGATTGATTTGAATCGAGCACTCAGTGTGTGTTAGCCACTTATTATGGAATTTTTGGAGCTCACCGCTTTCTGAGAGTTGAAGGATAGCAGTTGAAAGATCGACTGCAAGAGGAGAGTCCCTTTGGAAAGCCTGGCACCATGAAAAACGAAAATGAGAAATACATATGTTTGCTCTATTGTAGCTCAGTGATTTGTAACTCAAGAAAATAACGAAAAGTTTAATGTTGAAGCTTACGAAGCCCAACCCGCTTTTTGTAAATTCTTGCCCGACAGTCCGATATAAGCAATTGATGCTGGTTAAGAAGAGCTCAATGTAAGGAAGTTCGTCGACAATGGCAGCTACACCACCCGCCTTTGGTCCAAGATTAAGGGCTCTAAGATATGCTTCCGGATCTTTCAACTTAACTATCCTAGACCGTGCTATATTGAGCTCGTCAACCAAATAGTTCAATGCAAATGAACCTTCTTGAATTCCAATAGGTTCGGAACTTGAGATCAAGCTATCAATCCCTTGAATTCCCGATGTTAGCTGTTGCACAGTAAGTATTGATGTCAAGCTAGCCGTGTAGCTTGAATTGATAATCAGAACGACAAACAGCCATATGATCAGCACCAAACGTCCCAATGTGCTCACCGTTTTTTCTCCTGCATCAAGTTAAAGCAAGAAGTGGTTTACGAGTTTTTGGCACAGATTCGTATGATAACATAAACACCATAGATGACTATAATGATTTTACTTACTGTGCGAGAAAAACATTGTTGAGAAGCTAAACCTGGAATTATGAAAAATAATTATCAATATAATCATTGTAAAGTTTGTTAAGTTAATAGAAGGGATCTCTAATTGTATGGACCATGCAGTTCACAGCCTTAGCCAACATGTAATGTGACCATGATGTATGATACAGAAAAAAGCCAACTCTCGTAAAATTATGCTCTATAAGATTATGGTTTTCAAGGACACTGTACTTTATCGATTAGATCTAATCCGTGCATCCATTTTCTAGCAGTTAGACATATAGCAGCCAATCTATTAAAAAGAGGACTAACCAAAAAATTGTTATAAGCTGTTGTCGGGGAGGACCACGGAATTCGTGATTTATCCGGTGCTCAAGAATCCACACTACAGCTCCCACAAAAAGAAAAAATGCAGCAGTGACAAACCACATTTCTTTAGTAAATGGCTTGAGAAATGCCCACGGACTCGACTTTGCCTCTTTGACCGGCGCAACAACAACGAGTCCAGATTCCATGTAAGGCTGAGTAAAATCTACAATTTTCGTCCTGTTCGTAACAATTGTAATATCTCCAACTGCTGCATCGTATTTCTGAAGAGGAAAGGAGCAAGTCAGTATAATTACTGGCACCTAAGGAACTGAAATCAGATCATGCAATACCAGCTAAGTTACTCACATTTTGGGCAACCTGGCTAACAATTTCGTCATAGTTAGGATTTCTTGTACCATCTCCGAATAACATATACGTATGTGGGACAGCATATGGGAGCAAGCTTATTGCAGCTTCAAAGACATCGATGCAGTATCCTTTTACACCTTGGGGACTATTGTCTTTTGACATGAACTCTTTGTAACCTACACGGTTGGGTATGGCAATTCGTAATGGCTGTCCATTGTTAGGGAATACCCATCCTATCGGCACTTTAGAAGTTTCACCAGGCCATTTTACACCATAAAGATGTTGACTGCCGGATGAGATATTGGGAGGCTTTGTATATAAGCTCTCTGGAGGGACAATAGAGAGATGCGAGTAATTTGACCAATAACCAATTCTATGAGTCCCAGTTCCACCAATGTTAAGAACATCAAATGCTGGATGAATTAAATCTCTTTGTTGATTAAATTGAATCTGACCACTTAGACCGGAGAAGTTCATCCGAAGAAGTGTCTGGAGAAGTTGTTGGCCTCCGTTAAACACACGAAGCGACGAAAGGTGTAGTGCGGTGCCATTTGTATCGCGCAATTTCGGGTTATTAGAGAAAGACAAATTTCCACCTTCACTGAGAAAAACTTCAAGGGCATGTGCAGCCAGCCAAACCGAATCATAAGCATAAAGTGCATAAGAATTGAATCCTCCAGGACCCGTACTCCCCTTATCTTTTAGGTTTTTCCATCTAGAAATAAACCTCTTTTTGAGATAAGTATCCGGGGTGTAACGATGGAGAGCAACAACCCCTTGCAAGAGATTCATTGTGCTGGGATCAACTGCTTCCCTCGAATCTAAATATGAAGGAAGCCAATCTGTAGCAATCCAAACATAACCACCACTCATCATATTAAGTCTCTTAGCAACAGAAAAGATATTCAAACCGGTGTCAGGATTAACATGAACAACGAAAACCCGTGACTCCATCAGGTTTACCTCAACTAGCAAGTCATTGATCTTACTTTCGGGGTCTTCAGGGCTAAAGGAAGCCTTGTAAGAAATCTTGGCGCGTTTCTTTGCCAAGGCCTCACCCAAAACAGAAATCCCATTTCTTCCATAATCATCATCCACAAATATTGCTATGACCTCCCTCCAGCCGTAATAGTCTAAAACATCAGCGATCGCATACATCTGGAAGTAGTCACTGTGTGTAGTACGGAGGAAATACGGGAACTGCAGGGAAGCAAGAGTGGGATCTGTTGCCCCAAATGAGAGAAGAGGGACGTGAAGCTCATTAACAACATGGGAGATGACATGAGCTATCCCGGAAGATTGCGGACCAATTGCCACAACAATATCACTTTCCATCAGCTGCAAAGCTACATAAACAAGGACAGCATATTAGCTTTAATGTTTCCACTAGAGATCAGAAAAGGAAGGAAAACAGAAGTAACGCACATATAATCCTAAAGGATTCTAGTATTCTTCAGCTACTCTATATTGCAGGAAAGTTCCATACAGAACAATGCACATATAATCCAAATAAAAAGGAAAGCAATCGGATTGGAAGATCATGACCAATCTAGATTCTGAGTTTAATAACTTTTGTTCCCGGTTTTAAGCTCTGCCAGGTGAGCAGGTTTCTGATGTAATCACTTACGATGCCACCATATAGATTTCAAAGTTACAATAGCCACAACTTATATCAAACATTTTGAAGGCACAAAATCCAACTGCAGAATTGCAACATAGTAACAGTAAGATCAATGAACTACTCAAACAATCAATGCCTTTCCCTTCTATTGCGATCAATACCAGGCATTTTAAACAACCCTGTACTATACTGATAAATGCCAAAAGCAATAGCAGAAAGAGATACCCAACACAAAGAAAGAGCTATTGATTTCAATTCATTATCACCATTCATCAGTTTCTCTCTTAGAACATACTGATTTTCTATCTAAAAACAGTTAAGTTTAATCCCTTGAATGATAGAGTCAATCCAGCAATGTAAACAGATAAAAGAGTATATGAAGATCAATTAAAATTGCAGGGTAGAAGAAAAAAAATACCTTCCATGGTTCCAATAAACCCACTGCAATTTGTATCCCGCAAAATGAATTTCAATTCTATCCCATTAAGAATGTTTGGATTAGAGTTGACATCATCAATGGCAGCTAGAATTGCAGGCTTTGTTGCTCCCCCAATGACCGAATTCAAAGTGAAAAGAGCTCCAATATTTATAACCTTTGGATTCGAAGAAGATGATGTATTACCAGTACTGCAAAAAGCTTCCAGAGGGAACCATATAAAGAACCAAAGGATCAACAAAACCAAAGTTCTTTTCATGAATCCTGAAATCAGCAAAACCTCTTTCATGTTTCTCCAAGACCAAAAAACAAAATGACTTTGAGAGTGAAACCAGACAACCTATTTTTCTGCCTCAAATTGTAATGAATTCAAGATACCAAACACCACCACCTGCCAACAAAGGTTTTTACAGAAATCCATAAGAAATCCATGCAATCCTAAGGATGAAAACCAAGACAAGGTTCTTACATAAATTATCAATGAAAAAGATGGGTGAAAAGAACAGTGGAACAAGAAAAAGATTTTTTTTTTTTTTTCCTAGACTTCGAAGTGACAAACCAAAAAAGAATCCAACTAAAAAATTCAAGCTTTTTAACACTTACAGGGTCCAAAATCCACATATGGCATGAGAAGAAAAATAAAATTAATAAACCCAAAGCATATTCAAAAGAAGAAAGCTTGGGCTTAATATAAATTTAATATTGGCTTTGTGTTTGTGGAGGATGAAAAGGAAAACAGTAACGGGAATTTAAATATGTGTTAAGTGTTCAAACTGTAAAGGAAAAACACCACATGTTAGCCAATAAACAATATTAAAAAGAGAAAGGAAGTTTGAGTTTTGAGTTAAAGATTGAAGAACACTATGACCGCTCACATACTCAGAGCTTCACCAACAGTCTTACATGGCTTAAGCAAAGAATCATTCTCTTTTTGGATTTTTTTTTTTTTTTTTTAAATACGAGATTGTATAAAGCAATTTAAATAAACAAAATATGTGATTTATTTCAACTTATTATTTTAAATATTAAAATATAATTAATTATAATTGATAAATTTTGTTTATATTAAGTAACTTAACATGAGTTAATGCACACTTTACTCCATAAACTATACAGTTTTCTACAATTTTGTTTTTAAAGTTTTTTTCTGCTCACTTTAGTCCTTAATATTATCAGACTTTCTAATTTAGTTTTTTTTCTTTTAAATATTTATCCCATTATCGATTCTTATCATATCTGTTCTTTTTGATATAATGACTAAAACTACCTATAACCACTCTCTAACCCTTAGATAGGAAAATAGTGCGCCGGAGAAAAATGTTATAAATCACATTTAGTAGAGATTGAACATGAGATGATTCTCTTGAAAGGATACTACCTACAATAATTGTATTATTATTCAATTTATTGGAATTTATAATTGGTAAATATTTTTATATGATAAAATTGGATAAGTTTTTGTGCTAAAAACATTTTTTTAATTATTCTAAGTGTTTTTTATCATCTCAATACAAAATATTTGTTTCTAGACCAATATTTCAAAAATATTTTTTTTAAAAGTAAGTGAAGAGGATACCTAAATGTTAACAAGCACATATTTGTTGTCTTAATTTTAAATCCGTAATATTTATTATCACAATTGCAAATTAAATACCCATAAATATCCTAATATACCATCATTTTTTGTAAGTTCACCACTATTGTCGAGTGTTTGACCATTCTAAAGAATTTTAGTACAAAATAAAAAGAGTATGTATATGATGATGAATAAAGGAAGTTTACTCCATAAATTAAATAAATGAATCGAGTCAAATAAACAAGCCACCGGTAACATTGATAAAATATTACAAATTTGATGTAAAAAATTATTCAATTTTTATTAAAATACTTTTAAAATATAATTTTTATAAAATTAATTGTATTACTATATACAATTTTTATATCATTTTTAATATTTTAAATATCTATAATTCTTTTTTCAAGAAACAACAATTTTTTTTGCTATTTTTAAAATTTTTGAATAATTTTTTACAATATTTTACTTTTTCTAATAATTTTTATAATTTTCTATAATACCTTACAATTTCTAATAATTTTATAATTTTTATAGCTGTTTTTATAGTTTTTATTATTTTTAAAATGTTTTAAAAATCCTAAAATATTTTTAAAAAAAATTTAAACTATTATATATATCTATTTATATTTTTTGGTAAATTTTTTATATTTTTAAATTCTTTTAGGTTTTTCCGGATGATAATGCCATTATGAAATTAGCATATGCCATATAGTAATTTATGATTGATTGAATATTTCAATTGGTTCTTTTAATGTCAAAAAGACTGAATCGAGAACATTTAATAATATTAGAGACTAAACTAAAAATATCAGATAACGTTACGGACTGATAAGAATCATAGTGAAAAAGGGCTTAAGTGTGTAATAAACCTAATTATAATTAGCAAGTGGTGTAGATAAATTACCATTATGATCACTGGTTCACATCAACCAACTACACCGTCTTGGTGGCTGCAATTAAATCCCATCAAATTGGGATTAGATGCTCTGAATATGAGTTTCGATATTTTCTAGAAATTTGTTTTACTCAGATTGTTTTTAACCATCATATCATCCGTTGAAATGGAGTTATCTTACATTTCTTTCCTTTCATAAAAAAAATTTAATTATATTTTGTTATGAATAAGGCCCAATTGGCTCTAATCTTTTTTTATTTTTAATTATCAAGATAATAATATTTTGTTCTTGTCTTTTTTCTTTTTCTTTTTTTACTTTTTGTTTCTTTTAAATATATTTTTATGCAAATACATGTTATCTTCAGATGAATTTTTTTCTTTTATCATTATACTTTTATATAGAGTTGTAATAAAATGGAGTTATAATTAATAATTTAATTGTTTGGTTCAATGCAATGAACTTTTAGCAGAATTTTTTTTTGGTAGATGATTATTGTTATTAAATTTTGATAAGTTTATCATTAAATATAATTTAATAAAAATAAAAATAAATAATTTAATCATATTTTAACATAATTATTATTAAATAAAATTTAATAAAATAATATATAATTTAATAAACATTCTTAATATAATTACTATTAAAATATGAATTAATAAAAATCATAATATATAATATTATAAAAATATTATATAACCTACTTTATTATTTGTAAACTGCAATGCATATTAATGTGCTAAAATATCATTAGCAAAACAAATAATTTAATTATCTTCTAAATTAAAAGGCAAAATATTAGAAGTAATAAATAGCTTGAGAATTATATTTTACATCCAAACATAATGTTCATACATTAACAAAAAGTTATATGATGCCATTAGCTTATATGCCATAATCTATATGTTAAATTTTACAACATCAAAAAGTTACAACAATTTGTAGCATTCTATCATGTCATTATACTATTCAAATATTACATATATAAAAAGTTACCAAAATATCACCAACACAACCATGATTTTTAATGGTCAGAAAGAAATCTTCTCACCCATTCCATTATATAGAAGAAAGTAGACTAAAGAAAATAAGCATTTGCGTTAGATGGTCTAAAATTTTGCTCAACGTACAATAGCGCTCATTCTCAATTAATCCTTCTACTTCACATAAGGTTGGATATAATTTTTGAGCACTTTCTTGAAGCACTTTCTCGGAGGCAATGCTCCTACTTAATTTAAGGCCAATAACATGGCAACATCAGTAATTGAAGTAGAAATTTCTTCACTTCCATTAGAAATCTTTATTTTTCTTCTTTGAAAATGTGGAACCATATTGATTTGGCTTCGACGGTTGTGATTGTGTAGCTGAGACATCCATCTCATCCAAGGAAACATCATATTCTCATCCATGGTAATTGTTTCCTTCTTCAAGATTATTTACAATAGCTACATCCTCAACATCTATTTCTTCAATAATATCTGCTGCTGTTTGAGCATCTTTCCGAGTGTCTCGATCTTTTGCATATATGGAAGTAAGTTAGTCATAATAAGGGAAACTGCGATGTCTAATTTAACTAGCTACTTTATGACTCTATATAAAAAAAAGAATCCACATTAGATATAAGTTTGTTCAAAACAAGATAATAAAGACTGAAAATAAATCTTACACTTATATATGAGTTCCACATAGCATCTTCAGCAACAACCATCTGTCTATGCTCATCCCAACCAAAGTCGTTGTTGTCTTTTCCACTGAGCATGTCGTAAACAATTGCCCAATATCTTTTCAATGTCCTAACCCTTGATTCAAGATTAGGTTTAGCCTTCAACATAGCATGAGGTAAAACTTTTTCTAGCATTCTTTCCAGCTCATTTAAATAATCGGCACTGAATTTCGTATCTATGTTATAGGTTCCAACATTGTACAAGTTGACCATACAGGCAACCAATGCATCATCTTCTTCTGGAACTCATTTCCTTTAAGTTCCTTGAGAATTTTAGGAAGAAGCAATTGATTGTGAAAAGTCTGACATAACTATCTTAAGAAAAAATGCAAATTAAAATTAGGTTTAATATTAAGAATCAAAAGGTTGACACTTTATAAAATTATAACACAGACGAATCAAAAGAAAATAAACGAAAGTTGTAATTCAATAAGTCTAGTACAATACATAAATACAATTCAAACAACACCAAAGTTTTGTAAACTAGATACATGAAATAACAAAAATAAATTAACCTTCCATTATGTTTTAATAAACCTAACTAATTTCTAGATGCTTGCCATTCATAGAACATTTGATTGGTTAATTCCATCCTCTAAGTAGCCCATGTATCCTATGAATGAATATTTACGATATTCGGTTCATCATCATATATCACATTATTAGGTAATCCTTCTCCCAACTTCGCTTCAATAGGATCAAGACTCATATAAGTTCGAATAAAATTATGGAGCAAACAACATGCAATAATGATTCTATTGTGCACCCTCATATGATACAATGATTGACTCCTAAGTATTCCCCATCTAAGTTTTAATAACACAAAGCATCTTTCAATAACATTGCGCGTTGAAGCATGTTTCATATTGAAAAATTCTTTTGGAATAGCTTGGTTGGTAATCCTGACACCACTCATTCAAATGATATCTTTGTCCTTTAAAAGACGCAATAAATCTCTCACAGTCTGTGTAACTAGCATCAACTAGATAATAACAACCTATAAAAAAAAGAAAAAAAACCATTTATCATGGTAACTTTCCCCTAAAAAATATGACTTTAAAAATTAATTCAAATTCCTCCAAGTCTGCACTTTACCATGAGGAACTTTTAGTCCATGTCTCCTACTAATGGCATCTCGAAGAACCCGTCCATCAGCAACAAAACCTTCCCAACCAACAAGAACATAAACAAAATGCATATCAGGTGTATAAACACCGAACATATTTGTTACTATGTCACCTTTTCGTGTTCGATATCTAAGTTTATCAACTTTTGGAACCCTAATCTTAATGTGGGTTCCATCTAAAACACATAAGCAATTCTACATGACATGTATAAAACCTCGAGTTAGGATACTATATTTAAATTCAAATCAACTAAATTATGTACAAGGTATATATGGAACTCACTCAAATTGTAACAGTCCAGCTTATACCCTAGTCGAAATAGTGGTTTCGAGACCACAAATCCGAGTTCGTATAATATTTTAATATTATTTTCTGTGCCGTTGATATGTGATTGAGCATGTGGTAAATTTCTGTAAGCTAATTTAATCGTTCGTGTGTTTAATTTAGAAAAAAGGACTTAATCGTGTAAAATGCAAATGTTGCAAACTATAGAGAAAAGTATCCATTTGGTATTGGCTTTTTAAAATGGAGTCCTAAAAGGGCAATTGGCCCATTTTTCATGATAGTGGGAGGTAATGGTCTTAAATGACCTTAAAACATATGTTATAATTATTAGTATTAAAAGGCTAGTATAGTAATTTGGTAAATAAATAATATATGTTAAAATTAACTAAAATAAAGCCACTATCATCTTTGCCCATCTATTGGCCGAATGTGAGCTAAAGAAAAGGGTTAAAGAAGCTTTGAATTTTGGCAACAATTAAGCTTAAATTCAAGGTATGATTTCGATCGGTTTTTGATAATTTCTACGTTTTTGTAATCGTTTCTTCGTCTACTATCAAACCGATGTTTTAATTTTGTGTATTGGTGATGTTTGTAAGTTATTCCATTGATGCTATGTTGAGCTTTGTGATGCTTTAAGGTGTTAAATGATAGATTGGTAGTAGATAAATATGTTTTGTTCTTGAAGTTTTGATGAATTTAGCTAAATAGGGCTAAATTGAGAAAATGGCAAATTGAGGGACTAAATTGTGAATTTGATGAAAAGTCTGGACTTGTATGAAATGTATATACATTCGGCTAAGCTTGGTTGTATATTGATTTTGTGAATTTGGTGTTTTATGAAAAATGGACTAGATTGATAAAATGTGCAAATGTGAGGGCTAAATTACAATAGCCCTAAATGTATGTCTTTGGATTGAATTGAATGAACTAGTGAATAAAAGGGTTAATTCTGAATATGTTTAGATCAAGAACCAAGGAAAACGGATTTAGGTCGCGGGAAAGTGAAAGTAAACTAGTAGCCGATTACATTTCCGATAAACCAAATCCGAGGTAAGTCACTATACAAATAAATGAATATGTATGCATTTGTAATTGTTCATATGTTTAATGATGATAATGAATTCTTATGAGAAATTCTATAATTGAATTCTGAGATAAGTTCAGTATATTGACTAAGTCTGAGAAGCCTCGTACGAACCTTGATATAGGTATCTGTCCTGTTTTATCATATAAGACCACGTTTGGGACGTTGGCATTGATTTGAGATTCGTGTAAGACCCTGTCCGGGACAGTGGCATCGATATCTGATTATGTGTAAGACTACGTCTGGGATGTTGGCATCAATATAAACTTTACGTATAAGACCACGTCTAGGACGTTGGCATCATTATGACACTTAGGAGTAAGACCATGTCTGGGACATCGGTATTGTTTTGATTCGTATAAGACCCTGTCTGGGACAGTGGCATCGATATCCGAGTGCATGTAAGACCTTGTCTGGGATGTTGGCATTGTACGATTATTCTCAGCTTTCTGAGTATCCTATTAGATTTATTACAGTTCAACGGGCAAGTCTATAATACTAATTTCAAATCCGAGCTATGAACAAATATGTAATTGTAAATCCAATTCAGGTATGTTGATTATACACTAATTGTGTATACAAGGTAAGCATCAATATGATCTTACCATGATGCTATGAATATGGAATTGATGATATATTGTATAAAGTTTTGGTGAAATGAGATATGTGTTTATATGATCTTTGAATTGTGAATATGGCTAATGTGGTTAAAAGTGTATGAACCAAAGCAAATATATGCATTTTATGCTAAGTTTGTTTGTATGTTGAAAACACGAACAATGTTATCGAGCCAAAATTCAGTTCTCTCAGCATCATCGTCATCCTCAGCTCTAAATTCCTGAGCTCCATGCTTCCTAATGCGATTAACAGGAGATTTGATTATTCTTTCAGGGTTAACAACTGAAGGTACCACCGGTACTATAGGGGGCACGTTTGGATTTTGGGGTGGTTGAACAGCCGGATTAGTTCGTATGTAATGACTGAACCAATCGTTCATTATACTATAGAAGGCATTCCTAGCCCCCTCATCAGGATTATTCATAGCCGGTCGAGATTTCTCTGGCACGGTCCCCTATGCGGGAACAGGCGCTACACTCTCGACATCATTGGCTATAGCTCGCTCGGGATTGGGATCCATTACTACATAAGAAATAAACACATTTCACCGTCAGAAGTCATCACACTATCACATTATTATCTATGGCATGTATAGTTAGACTTACACACGCTACGTTAGTTCGAGAATCGACTAAATCGTAGCTCTGATACTAATAAAATGTAACACCCCTAACCCGTATCTGTCGCCGAATTAGGGTTACGGGTATTACTGAACCCTACACAAGTCAAAATTATTTCATACGCAAATACATTGATAAAGTACATTCCACTGCTACTATTTTGAATAAACTGCATTTTCCATCCTATCCCAAATCCCCATCATGCATATCATACATAATATTTATTCATTTTACAGATATCTACTTACATTCATTAAGCAAGCCATTACTCATGTAACCATGTATAATGCAATAGCCAAAATAATGTATAGCACTCAACCATTTAATAAATATGTATATACTATCCACCTAACATTTATCATTAAAGTATCATTAAACAATATACTCAATCCACAAACGTTCTTTATATATATATTTCATAAATACACCTTATCAGGTTACTATATCATTGATTTAACTATTAATTACACAAGACCAACATAATACTACTCAAAAGATTTTTAAAGTTCAAAACTATACAACCATGACCGAATATCCACAAATACATGCACAACTATTTACTTTTTCAATATCTCACCTTTGGTATATACATACACCACATGCAACCTATTTCATTCATATTTAACCACATAATTTCTTTCAAATGAATATGTTGATATAATTCATCATTCTCAAGTTACAAGTATAACTTTTTCAACCAATTTCTAGAAAACTCAAAACTCACATTTAACTATTATGAAATATCTTTATACTAAGCACTTTCATATAAATATATATATATAAACATACATCCTTAAACACTCAAAAAAATCAATCCCTAATAAGAAACAAAGCCATTTTCGCATATATATACATATAACCATCAATTTGTTCAACTCAAAACGGTTTAGTCTATACATGCCATATACTTAAAGTTTATACACAAAAGAGATACCAAAGTATCGATGATAGTGTGATGAACTGCCCAAAATGATCCACGAGCTCAAGTCTTTACGTCAAGAAATTTATAAAACAATGAACAAACACATCAAGTAAGCTATTATAGCTTAGTAAGTTTCAAGCAATTAACTCACATATAAACTTTATAACAATTAAATAATTTGTTTGATTCACATTCTCTTTGCCGAATAATAAATCATTCAAAAATAATTTGCTTAACTACGTTATATGCATGTACAAAATATATATATACACTCTTACACCACATTCGCATCAATAAAATGAACAGCATATATTTTCTTTACTTACCATAATCTCTATTTTACAATTTAACCCGTCTTCCATCGTAAAGTGTCATAAATAGTACATACCTTTAGTTTACTTATCCATCCAACTTACCGATCGTGCTGAACATGTAATAATGCACTCGTACATTTCCGAATACATAATATCTTTATTAAAAGGAATCTTTTAACAAACCTCGTACTTACACGCTTGTTAATAAGGTTTAGTAACGTATCGCTCACATAGAGCCGTTACTTAATACTTCTCGTAACGTATCGCTCACATAGAGCCGTTACTTAATACTTCTCGTAACGTATCGCTCACATAGAGCCGTTACTTTATACTTCTCGTAACGTATCGCTCACATAGAGCCTTTACTTTATACTTCTCGTAACGTATCGCTCACATAGAGCCGTTACTTTAACACCTCGCACCTTTAGTGCTTATTAACCGATTTTCACGCACACATAGTGCCATGTTCCTTCTCAAAATACCACCTCATTCTCATAAACATAGATTATTATATTTAAATTAAAGTACAAAACATCACAGATATACATGACCGATTCCATCTATCCTTCCCATGAAATCATACCACATTCGGCTTTAGAAGGCAATTATATACTTTCATCAATTCAATACCATAATCATACATTATAAATCTATACTCAATCCCACCTTAATCATACATCATTTATTCAAAGCTAATAAGAACACTAAGCTCATATTCGGCATCCATGAATATATTTTCATGTTACCCTTTCACATTCGGTCTTATACCAATGAATATATTTATCCTTACTTAGCAATTGTAATTCATGTAATCAATTTCAATTTAACCAAATTGCTTAAAACTTACCTCGATAGTTGTTAAATTAAGCTTCCCGACTACTCGTTAAATTTTTGTTTTCCCCAGATCCAAAGCCTTTTCCTTTTGTACTTGATCTAAATAACTCAATAATTAATTTTTTTTATAATCATTCAATTTGATCCATAACACAATAATTTAGCAACTTTACGAATTTACCCCTAACTTTTACAATCTATACAATTTAGTCCCTAATACAATACTCATAAATTACTCAAAACTTGTCCAATACCCTTTAGGGCCGAATCTTTCTAAGGGTCATATACATCAATACAAAGTAACTATTTAGCATTATAATCCCTCAATTATTTATTTTATCCTTAATTTCTAATTTACTCTATTTCATCAAAAATGCAAGAATAGAACTTACCAATCTAACACCTAACATTAATATTTCACCATTAATCCATAAAAATCTCAAGCTTTCAACAATGGTATCTCATGAAAACCACAACCATGACATAAATTATTACATGGGCTATGTAAAGCTCTTAATAACCATCTCAAAAGTGCAAAAATCATCCAAAAATCTAAAACATACATACCCAATTTTTGACTTGAGATGATTGAATAAGAGAAAGCTTATTCTCTTCTTCTTCTCTAATGTTTTCGGCAATGAATGGTTGAAAATGAGCATGCAAATGATGTTTTCTTTCTTTTATTATTTTAATCTTCCACTTTCTAATAAGAATTTAATAAAAAAAAATACATAGTGGGCACAATGCCGTCCACTTCAATTGCAATTTTGTTTAATTGCAAATTTGATCCTCACAATGAAATAATAAGTTAATTTAGCCACTCAATTATAAAATATAATAATACACCACTAACTAAAAACAATTGATATTTAATATTCATGTAATCATCATGCCGTCCACTACAAACAAAATGGATTATTTGACATGCAAGTCCTTTCTTTCAACCAACACTTAAATTAAACCCTTTTATTTAATGAATGCTACTTTTATACTTTATCTATTTAATCCTTTCTCTCAATTCAAGCACATCAAGAAATAAAAGTTGCACAATTCATCACATTCTTACTCGATATCACTACACACGAAAATAAAATAATATTATGAGATTTTTTCGGCTCGGATTCGTGGTCCCGAAATCACCGTTCCGTTTAGGGTCGTAATTGGGCTGTTACATTTTATGCTAAGTTTGTTTATATGTTGACTTACTAAGCTTTTGGAAAGCTTACTCTGTGTGTATTTATTCTGTTTTATAGGTCGTCAAAGCTACTGAAGGCTCGGGACCGTCTTGGATCGTCATCACACTATAGAACTTATTTTGGTACATTTTGATATTGTATAAAGCTAGATATGACATGTATAGGCTAGTATTTTGGTATAAATAGTTATGTGATCTTAGCCATGTGATTTGGCTATTTAAGAGTTGAAACTTTGCTTAAATGAATGCGTTATAGAATGTATCTTTTGGTATGATGAAAGAATATTGAATGGCCAAGTTTGAATAAGCAAATGCATGAATTAGTCTTGTAATGATATGAGTTTTAATCCTTGAGATTGCCATAGTTGGGATTGGTTTTGAATGTAAGGTTTGAATGGATATTTTGGTATGCTTTTGATGATTTTATGTGCATGAAATATCTTGTTGAATATGGCTTGAAGGTATGACCCTTTGTGGGTGGCATTTTGGCCTTGTAAATGGCCTATAATATCACACGGTTGTGGCACACGGGCGTGCCTAACGACCGTGGGTGAATTGTGGGATGCAGTTTATCATCACACGGGCTCGACACGGGCGTGTCAACTAGCCATGGTGTGCAAGTCAGTAGCTAACATAAAAGTACACGGCCTCGGCACGGGCGTGCTTGGTGGCCGTGGTGGGGAAGTCAGTATATGACCTAAAAGTACATGGCCATGGCACACAGGAGTGCCTAATGACTGTGTTGTTATAGTTAGTATAAACAAGGATGGATACACGGGGGTGTCTAGAAGCCGTGGACGGCACACGGTCTCCTTCCACGGGCTTGTCTCCCCTGTATTTTAGGAAAGTTTCAAATTTTCATGGAATTTCATATGAGTTTCAGTTTAGTCCCAACTCGACTTATAAGTATGATTAAGGTCTCAAGGACCTGTTTAAGGGACATTATGTCTGAGAATGATGATTGAATGTATGATTTCGTATGTGAATGTTTTCGATCTGTCCGATAATGCTCCTAACCTTAATCCGGCGACGAACTCGGGATAGGGGTGTTACACAAATACCTATGTAGAATTAACTATAATTGGCTCTACCTTTTTAAATAGCACATCTTGTAAGTGTATGACAATATTTAAAATATTGTGAAATAATATGCTAATGGTTTCCCCAGACCTATTAAACTGATGCTTGATAACCCAGTTTTTAAGGTGATGAGAAATGATATAGAAATCGTCACATGCTCATCAACAAGCATGTTCCTTGACAACTTCAATCCTCCTAAAGTTTGTAACATCTCACATTGTTTAAAAAAGTAATTCTATTCATCCTAATTTGTTCAATACAGGTCTCGTCACTAGCATAAAAAATCTTTTCACATAATCTCGTTGTGCATAAAAATCTAAAATATATGATCTAATCTTTGGTCTATAAATATGTAGGCTAGAGACGGCACCCAATGTAACTAAGAACCAACTCACAAGTATACACATTTGCAATCATACTGTCAATGCAAGATCAATTCTTTTCCTTTGTACTATTAAAGGGAAACGAGTTATTACTACAAGATATTAAAGTGTTACATATCTTCAAATCATAGTAAAATGAGTCACATTTCTTTAATACTAATCTCAATAACAGTAAAAAAGAAAGCAAAGAATTTAATTGCAAAAGAACTTACAGTTGTTTAGTGAATACAAGAGGTCCAGCTGTGAGTGGAAAAAGCAATCAAGCAAGCCAAAGAAGAAGAGGAAGCGATAACACACTGCCAAAGAAAAATGAACAATACATATTAAGAATCTTTGCAAAGCATAAAATAGAAATTACAAATATATTTGCAAGTAAAAAACCTGAAATTCATTTCTTTATCAAATTTGGTTCAACAAAACCGACTCTTTGTTTAGCAAATAATAATGTCTTGAACAAAAATTATAGCTGTTTTAAAAATGATATTTAAATATAACTAAATTACTTTAACATATTTAAAGATAATGTAAATAAATAAATAAATTTAAAATAACCAAAAACTATAAACTCCAATGTTCCAATAGCCCATGAAATTGATTAGGTTATGTCATTATTAGCATCGGGGATGGCCTTCGATTTTAAGGCCAATTAAAAGATTCAATTTTTATTTAAAATTTAAAATTTAGTAATTAAAATATGGATTACTATATAAAAAGAATAAAAAAAGGCAATCTAAATGTAAATTAATATTTCTTTCACAAAATATATACTAAGGGAATTACCATATAATTATTAACAAATTAACCCCACTAATTGTAAAATGAATTACCAATAGTAAAAAATATTATACAAGTCATTGTTTTATATCTTGAATTGCATTTTAATCCCTCTATTTGAAAAATAAACAAAATGGTCCTTGTACATTACAAAAAATGAGCAAGATGGCCTCTTAAAGGAAAAAAAACTAGATTAAGTTAGCTTTTTTTTGGGGGGAGGGGGAGAATAAAATGAGGGTTAAACCCTTAAAAGAACAAAACTAGATTAAGCAACACAATGCTACTGTCAAGAAGTTGCTTGCATACCCTGTTGAATAAATATGAATTCCCACACATATAAAGGAACAAATTAGGATTATCATTCCCTTACAGCTTTGCCACATGGTCAGATTTAGTGTTAGACCCCCCTCAAGATGTGACTATACTCATAATTCTCTTATGCTTTTGAAGACATTATAATTTTTTGAGGTAGTATAAGGACTGAAATTATAATTTGACCAATTTAAAATGTATTAGAAAAGCTTAATACATGCCACCTATTTAATCACCATTATTTTATTTCTAGCAATTTATTCACACTACCAATCCAACTGTTATTACTATTAAAATTATTTTACTAAATTCAGATTCATTACATCATTATTTTTTTAGTTGCATGACTACTTTTCTTTATTTCAAAAGTAGGACATAAACCATGAGCATGAATTTTTTTTTTCAAGTTTCATGGATGTCTAATGGAGTACCTTTTAGGGATATTGCCTAAAATAAAGAAATAAAGATACTTACAACAATTTTCAAACTACTATGCATAAGAAAGAGATGAAATTGAAGAGTAAGATATATTTGCTTTGCTGAACATCTTTTTATTTAAATAAAAAATAAAGTGTAGTGATTGTTTTAAAGAAAATCTTGAAATCTGCTTCACCGGTCATAATACCAACAGATACAAAATATAGAAAACCCCCACTGCAAATATATTGTTCTTGTTCCTGCTAGAATCTTATCCATAATTTTCCTTTATATATGACACCAACATAAAATAGATAGATATACTTATATGCTAGACTCCGATCTTGAACAGGTATCAGTACCATCACATACAATTACCTCACTTGCATGCATAAAAAACACAAATCAACATTGGCACATCAAGTATATGTAAATTTAATATATGTATACCCTTCTGAGTTTTGATGCATTTCAACAATACCACTTAACTTCATTCTAACCATGTCCAAGAAACAAAACAACTTTTTACTTCCAATATGGAAGGCAAAAGATATGTTAATAGGCATTTAAACCTCCTAAAACACTTCAATGATATAAAAAGACACCCGCATAACAAAAAAAAAAAAGTAGCGGTAATATAAAGTCTAGGTACAAATCCATAGAAAATATTCAAAAGGATGTTGTAGATGAAACTTAAGCCAAAACATGTACATAATTTTCATTTGTTGTCAAGATCAAAGCAGAAACCGAGCATTTAAATCTTGAGGGATAACAAATAAAGTATTGAAGATCATGAAGATACCAAAACTTATGGATAGTCTGGAGCACTAAATACAGTTATCAGTTTCCCCAACTCCATATCATGCTAGTTATACTGCTTCACTTGAACATCAAGAAAGGCATCAGTTATTCGTCTCATTTTCATCGATCATGATTCATGATTTAAACAGGTAATAAATCCAAGGTCTTTCATTTTAGTCTAACAAGCCAATAAATTCAATTCTCCTTTAACAATCATATATAGTTTTAGCAGATACTAATAAAAAGTACCATAATCATTAGGGTAGCAATAGTGTGGAGTCGTGGACAGCTACAACTACATGACAAAGTTGTTACCACTGAATGGTTTCACTTTACAGCTGAAATTTCATATAAAACAACCCAAGACATTGTCACCTCAATCAAAGACAACTTCTAAACTTGTTTTATGGATAAGAAGTACTACTAGATTCAACTTGATTGATATTTAGATTAGTTATAATATATTTCCTTCATTGCAGTTTTTAATAACAGAATTAAAATCATTTTGTTTGTAACACCCTTATCCCGAGTCCGTCGCCGGATTAAGGTTAGGTGTGTTATCGGACATAGCGGAAACATTCACAGAAAAAATCATACAGTCAATCATCATTCTCAGACATAATGTCCCTTAAATAGGTCCTCGAGACCTTAATCATACTTATAAGTCGAGTCGGGACTAAACTGAAACACATATGAAATTCCATGAAAATTTGAAATTTTTCTAAAATACAGGGGAGACACGCCCGTGGGAGGAGACCGTGTGCCCTCCACGGCTACTAGACACCCCAGTGTGTCCTTTCGTGTCTATATACTGACTTGGTCCCCACGGCCACCAGACACAGCCGTGTGTCCTAACCGTGGTCTTAAACTGACTTCCCCAACACGATCACCAAACACGCCCGTGTTAAAGCCGTGTTAATTTTAGGCAACATTCTACCAATTTACCCACGGTCTAAGGCACGCCCGTATGCCGCAACCGTGTGACATTATAGGCCATTTACAAGGCCAAAATGCCACCCACAAGGGTCAAACCTATAAGCAACATAAATCATCCCATTACAATCACATATAACCATTAAAACATACCAAATAGTCATCCCAAATCATACATATTTGACAACTAAGGAGAATCATACTACAATCCATTCAATATTCATTCAATCTAATCATTCAAATCAATTCCAAACATACCAATTTGCATGACCAAATCACAATTATGCCCAAACATCATTTAACTATAAACTTACCATATCAACCATGTCATATATCAACTAATCATGCCAAAACAACTTCACAATTCACATTCATCTAAGCATGATACCAAAACATAACTAGCCAAATCACATGGCTATGTTCACTTTACAAATCATAACAAGAACTAGCCTATACATGCCATATCTAGCTATTTACATATCTAAGGTGTACCAAAATGATATTAGTAGTGTGATGACGATCCTTGACGGTCCCGAGCCTTAGTAGCTTTGACGACCTATAAAATAGATTAAACACACACAGGGTAAGCTTTCCAAAAGCTTAGTAAGTCAATACATAAACAAATTTGATATGTAAAGCATATAAACATATAACCACATTGGCACATTTCTTCTACAAGGTAAATTTCTCACATTTATACTTTGATTCATATTCTTGGTCAAATTGCCACATTTATCAAATCAAGAATCCCAAACTCATAGTTTTTCATATATGCTTTCATGTAACATGTTTCCAATCCATCATAGTAAAACACATAGTCACTTACCTTATATACACATTTGGTGTATAATCAACGTACCTGAATCGAACATTCATTTACTTAATCTATCAAAGCTCGGATTTATCATTCGTATTTCAGACTTGCCCGTTGAACCATAAGGAAATCCAGTAAAATACTCGAAGCTCAGAATAGTAGTACAATGCCATCGTCCCAGACGAGGCCTTACATGTAGTCAGATATCGATGCCACTATCCCAGATAGGGTCTTACACGAATCGGAACGATGCCAATGTCCCAGACATGGTCTTATACGTAAGGATCATAATGATGCCAATGTCTAGACGTGGTCTTATACGTAAAGCTTGAAACACCCCAAACTCGGCCCACGAGCCTTGACCGGATCTGACATGTTCCTTAGGAAAAACTTAACTAAATCTTGTTTGCGTTTTGGAAAACTGTGACGATTTTGTGTTTCCTAAAGCGTGTCAGCTTTTAAAACAAATTTTGGCATGTTGAAATAGTGAGTTGTGATTCGAGTTTGTATTTTTAAGGAAATGTTTGTTTTATATTTTGTAAAATAAGCGGGGTTGCCGATTTTTAGAAATGGGTATTAAGTTGTAAACCGTAGTTGCTTAGGTGATAAAACATTTAGAGCTTTGCGAAAACATTTGGTTAATTCATATACCGATTATTAAATGAAAGTTAAAACTTAAAGCATAAAAATTTAAACGTCTAAGGAGTGGCCTTATTACAACTGAAAAATACCAAATAAACCCCGAAAATAAAATAATAGCAAATGCAAATTTAACCGTTTGAAATCCCGAAAACATTCAGCATGGCCACCACGTAGTCTCCGCTGACCCGGTCCATGTCACTGAGTATCACCTGAAAAGATATCCCACAAAGGGGTGAGTCAACAGACTCAATGTGTAACAACCACACAAACTCCCAAACGATTTAGGCATAACAAATTCATACATATAACAAATATAGCAATGATGCAATTCTGAACCCAAACCTAAATATCCATCCTCTACACATCACCCGTACCAGCCTATCACACCGTGGGGATTACTAAATTGACCCTCCATCCGCTACACACCATCGAAGGCAGTCGCTGCAGACGACTTGCTCATCGCCCTTATAAATTGTGGCGTAACCACCAGATAATGTGACAGAGTCACCAGATAATAATATGTGACCTAAGTCACCACATTCAGATTATGTGACATGAGTCACTAGATATTGTGGTAAAAACCACCAGATCACTTCCCCTTTTCAATATCACCCGTATGCCCATGCGTCATACAAACATGCAGAAATAATGCAATTTACCTTATTTCACATTTGTAACAAATTCTCATATGTGTCATGTTTAATATTCACAATATTATTAACAGAGCATTAATGGATAAAGTACCTGAATCCACCGTACCATTGAATGGTACCTTTAGCCATATTTTCATATTTTCATTAACACATATATTAATATTAATACCATAGATCTATTAGAAAGTAGTGTAGGGCTACACACCTGGTACTAACGTGTTCACTGAATCCCGAAAGTCTACCGAAACAGCTTATACTCCTCCCTAAAAATCAAAGTCAGAATCGGCTAGACACTAATACCTAATATGGCCTTGGCCGAATATTCATATTCCCTTACCTTGATTGTCTAGATCCCGAAATTAGCCCTTGCTCTTGGTGATGTCAAAATTCCTATAGGTATATGTTAGATCCAATTCTAACATTAAACACAATAAATGGCCTTCGGCCTAAAACCACACTTGCTTTAGATCTAGAAATCCCGAAGATCTCCTCTTGAAGTCGGCTATAATAGAATTCCCGAAACCTCCTTCATAGTTTCGGCCAAAGAACATTAATGGGATTAGATTCCAACTTTCGGCTAAACGAAAAAGAAAGAAAAGAACGACAATTGATCCTTACCCTTATTACAGAAATCGACTGCTCCCTTGCTTGAACCCACATAGAAATTTGGCTATAGGCTAGATGTTGATCAATAGGTTTCGGCTTTTGAACAATCGGCTATGGTCTAGGAAGAACTTACTTTTGGCTTTTGTAATATTGTGAAAAGAAGAAGAGAAAGGTTGATGATGGATCAATTCGCCAATGGTAATAAGTGAAGATTCGGCTTCAATGGGAAAGAAAGAATGGTATTGTGGTTCGGCCTTTATCAAAAATATGGAGAGGGAGAGTGTGAGGCTTAGAAGTTTTGGCAATGGTGATCAAGTGAGAAAGAGAGGCGTTTTTGGTGTGGTTCGTGTATGGAAAAGAAAAGAGTGAAGAGAAGGGCAAAATTTCAGCACACCTATCCTATTAACACCCACAACCAAAAATGCCACCAAAACAATCCCTTGGCCAGCCAACTCTCTTCCCCCTATCTAATCCCTTCTTTTCCTCCTAAAACTTCTCTTCTTTACCCTTCCAAAATAATTTAAATAATTCAACAATTATCTCCTCCCTTTAGCCGAATTTTAAAAGGAATTTAATCACATCTAAAGCTCATCCCCTCAATCTCCCAATACCGTCCACCTCTGCTCATCCTTGCTGCAAAATAAAACTCCCTTTTTGCTTCCCTTGCTACTCGAACCTAAGCCCTGCTCACTGCTTGTGGCCTCACTTACTAGGGCTTTAAGTGGCACCTCCTTGCCACTTTAACAAGCCCATTTGTATGTCCAATTTCCCTTACAAATTTCCTTAAGGCCACACTTGCCTAGTTCCTCTTTAAAACTTAAAATCAAATATTTTCTAAGGCTTTCACCTATACTCTAAAGTTCTCAAAATTCATAAAACACATTCAAAATACACACAGGCATGCTTCCACATATATTTAAGCAAAAATGCACAAGCCCTAAATCCCGGATATTACAAAGCTCATATTGATGCCAACGTCCCATACGTGGTCTTACACATAATCAGATATCGATGCCACTGTCCCGGACAGGGTCTTAACGAATCTCAAATCAATGCCAATGTCCCAGACGTGGTCTTACATGATAAAAACAGAACAGATATCTATGACGTGACTTAGCCAATCCTATATATTCCTAGGTTCGTACGGGGCTTCTCAGACTTAGTTACTATATCGAACTTATCTCAGAATTTAATTACATACCTCTCATAAGCATTCATTATCATCATTAAACATATGAAAAATTACGAATGCATACATATTTGTTTATTTGTATAGTGACTTACCTCGGATTTGGTTTATCGGAATGAAATGACTACTCGGTTATTCTCGTTTTCCCGCGATCTAAATTCGTTTTCCTCGGTTCTTGATCTAAACATATTCAGAATTAACCCTTTTATTCACTAATTCATTCAATTCAATCTAAGAACACATATTTAGGGCTATTTGCAAATTAACCCTCATATTTGCACACTTTATCAATTTAGTCCATTTTCTTAGAACATCAAATTCACAAAATTTATTCATACACATGTATAGCCGAATATTCATTCATCACATATAAGACTACATTTTCCATCAAATTTGCAAATTAGTCCCTCAATTTGCCATTTTCTCAATTTAGCCTTATTTAGCTAAATTCATCAAAACTTCAAGAACAAAACACGTTTATCTAGCTCATAGCTTTCATTTAACACCAAAAATCATTAAAAAGCTTATCAAATCATCAATGGCATATTACAAAAACATAATCAATTCATTAAATTGAAACATGAGTTTGATAGCTCTCGAAGCAACGATTGCAAAAATGTAGAAATTATCAAAAACCGAAGATAAAACTCACCTTAATCAAAGCTTGAAATGGCTGAACCTAGCTTAAGGTTTTTCTCCTTTTTCTTTCTTTGATTTTCGGCTAACAAAGATGATAATATGGCCATTTTCATGTTTTTCTTAAGCATATAATCATTTATTACAAAAAGACATTTTTAACCTTTAAAACAAATATAACAAAACATATAATTCAAGGTTATTTTTTACCATAACCACCCACTAGCATAATAATGGCTTATTTGCCATATAAGACCATCACTTTAAAAAGCCACAACACATTGGTATTTAACGAATAGCATACAACTTTCACATTTAATGCAAAAAAATCCTTTGCTCAATTTAAACACACGGACGAACAAATTAACTCACAGAAATTTACCACATGCTAAACAACATATCAACGGCACAGAATATAATATTAAAATATTATACGAACTCGGATTTGTGGTCCCGAAACCACTGTTCTGACTAGGGTATAAATTGGACTGTTACATTATTATTTCAGACCTCAAATCTTAGAGCTCTACAACATAACTTTGACATGTCAACACAATATAAGTCATATCTCACTTTCACTTTCTTCATTGCTTAAAACTTTTGACACTGTAATTGAAAAACATGAAGTCATAAACTTGGGAAGTTTCATCCTCAAAATAATTTGGACACTAAGAAATTTCTTGCTTTCTAGTTGATAACTTGTTTTCCAATGATGATTTATTAAATTACTTGAGAAAATCAAATCTTTAATTCAAGTGGGTGTAGTGGAAACACATAGCATCAAAATATCTTTATTTCAACAAATATGAACCACTCATTATGCAGAAAAAGACTTAGTAAAGACCAAATCTTCAAGTCTACTGCTAAATCAATGGCTTCCATTGCCAAGAACACTAGCTGGAAAACAACAGAAAAAAAGGCCTAAAATATTCGTGAAAATTAAATAATCACATTTCTTTTCACTAACCAAATTTTCTCATAAATCAATGCATTAAGGTTTTTCCCCTACTTTTGGAGTACAATTTTCAAAAAGATGCTAAAAAAATTAAAAAGAAGAAACAACCCCCCCCAAAAAAAAACTCACCAAAAATTAAGCAAATAGAGTATTGTAGAATCTAACTCCAAGATAGTTTCAAAATTGTTCTTAATCTACAACATTTACAACATAAAAGAAGAAAAAGAAGAGATGAAAAGCTTAATAACATTTTGAAGTTTCATCATTCCAATTTTATCTACAATATTTAGATTTAACCATAAAATCCTAGAATTATTCACCAGTTAATAGCGAAGCCAACCAAACAAAAAAGTGAAACAAATAAAACTTAAAAGTATACTTAAACTACAACTAAACAAAAAGCAGCAACTAATTAACCCTATTATTGTAGACCAATTCCCCCATTTGTGGCAGACCAAGAAACTAAGAAAATATAAAACTCAAAGAAAAGTTGCAACCACCATCGAAACATAAGTGACCAAAATTTATGGATTTTCTAAAGTAGAAAACGTGGCCTTTTAACTTGATTTCAATTTGGTTTGCATTAGAGTTTTGGGATCTTGGAACTTTTGGGATGAATCTTTCGAAAACTATAAAAATGAGTAAAGAGAAAGCTTTAAAAATTTTGAAGAACGCTTTAAAAATTCTAATATGGACCAAGAAATAGAACTCTACCTGAAACTCTCAAACTAATTAAAATACAGAAATACATAAAAATTAATCCAATAACACAAACCCATCAATGTAAAGCAACCAAACTAACATGGTAAAGAACGAAAATAACCACTCAAAATCAAATCTGAAGTAGAAAAAACATCAATTTCTTGAACCTAATGGGTCAACAAGGGAAAAAAAATCAGCAATAACTTGGAGTTACAAACATTAAAGCAATATAGGAGCAAAAGAGAGTTAGAAACATTGGTTTAGCTTTCAGTTGTAGTAAACTTGGAAACCCACCAAATGATGTGATTCTAATGAAAGGGAAAAGAAAAAGAAGAAAGCAAGTAAGCAAGGGAAGAGGGAGGAGGAAGGATGGTTTCAAAAAGGTGAGGGGAAAATTGGAAATGGGAAAAAAAAAGAGTTTCCCCCGGGTAGAATTTCTATTTACTGGTGAGGGAAGGGTTTAGGGATGCTGCTTCTTTTTGGAATAAGGTTGTTGTCAAAGCAGACATAATAGGCCATTACAGCCAACCAAACATTAGTTTGGTGATAGGCCCATCAAATTGGGCTGTAACCCATTCCTATTCCCCTCAACCAAACATGGTGTTAGTTAATCAGTTAAGTATTCCAATTGAATACGACCTTTAATATGACTTTTAAAAGTGGTCTTCCTTAAAGAGCATGAAAAGGAATATCTAAGTTAGAAGGACTAAGTGCATACCCAATATGAAATATATATTTCTTTAGTCCAACAAAAGGGAATATAAATATATTGTGAAGGATTTCAATGACAATGACGACGTTGAGACAATAGTGAAAACTTAATTTAGTCGATCCCCTTCCCCTCTCCTCTAATTTCTATAGTTCATTTGTTAAAAAGAAAAAAAAAACACATTCTAAAGCAATTCTCTCAAAATCATCTCATCCCTATTACTCACAAAATCATTTATTCGACTAGAAATATTTTCATAGCTTAGTAAATTAGTTAAGCATTCCAATTGGATACAACTTCTAATATGGCTTTTATAAGTGATCTTCCTTGGAGAGCTTGAAAAAGAATATCTAAGTTAGAAGGACTAAGTGTATACCCAGTATAAAATATTTATTTCTATGATTAAACAGAATGAGGTATAAATACATTGTGGTGGATCTCAACAAAAATGAAGATGTTGAGGCAATGGTGTTTGGGCACTTAAGTTAGTTTATCCCATTCTCCTTTCCTCTAAGTTTTATAGTTACTTTGTTAAAAAGAAAAAAAACACATTTTAAAACAATTCTCGCAAAATCATATCATCTTTATTCCTCACTAAATCATTCACCTGACTTGAAAAAATTTCACAACTTAGTTAATTAATTAAGTATATGGAACGATGCAAATATGCAAGTGTACATAACCGTTAGCAAGTAATAAAGAGATAAGTACAGAGTATCATCTCCACAGGGACTGTATAAGCAATTCTTTGTGAAAAATTAAAACTTAAACAAATTGGTGGTAAAAAGAGAGAGTGTAAAATGTGATGCAAACAAATAAGAGTGGATTAACTAACTAATTTAATTAACTACATATTACCTAAGTATGTAAAATAAAATAAACACAGAAAATATGCAAGTTTTTAAGAGTTATCACAATGTCATGCTTATGATAGAATAATCTTCTTTCCTAGCTTAGATTTATTTAAACACTATTACAAGATGTTATAGAGATCCCGTGGTAAGTCGATCATTTACTAACCTTCATTTAATGAGGGTAAAGATGTTAAATTTATTTAATTACTAAGTCCACCTAGCATATTTCTGTGTTTAATAAACTTATAATCTCATAGATAAAACATTTTACAAGGCTATGTAAGGTAATAATATATTTGGTATTATTTCAAATTTAATCCCTACATGATTGTTGTGATTTTACTTGCATGAATAAATCGATCGAAAGCACATAACACAGTTAACAAAATTAAATAAATTAAACTATAGAAATCAAATCCTTCTAACACCAACATATTTAAGAAATAATGATCTTATTGAAACCAAAACACTTGGTTGTAATCATGTTCATGAAATTGAGCAAAAATAAAAAATAAAAGATTAAGGAAAAAAGAAACTTTAAGTCGATTTTGGTAGGTCTCCAAAGCACAGCTCACTTGCTCATTCATTGGCTCTTCCTTTCTTGCCGAAACAACTAACCTAAAGAGATCTCAATGTGGCTGAATTGGGGCTACCCTCAAACCTTGCAAACACTTTTTCTAAAGGAGGAAAAAATAGAGAATGAAAAAAGAGAGAAAAGAAATACGAATGCGAGAATAAATGAAGAGAAAAAGATGAGTGAGTTGAGTGATGAATGAATGGAAAGGGAATGCTCTATCTATACTAGATGGGGATGGCTAAAAATAGCATTTAGGAGCCTTGATTTTCTCCCCCAAATGGTCAGCCTTGATTGAAGGAAGAAGGGGTTGAATGGTTTGCTAAATTTAGCTTGGTTCTTGAAAAAGGGGAGCTTGAAAAAAGGAGGGGTTGGAACAATTATGTGGAGAAGTCTAGGGCTGCGTTATAAATATTTTTAATCATCTTTGGATGCTTATTTGGGACAAGGGAATTGATGGTTTGGGCTACTCCTAGGCTTGTGATCTTTTTCTCCTTAATTAGACACTTTGGGCCTCTTCTTTTGCATCAGGTTATACAATTTCATCAACCCAATTTTTAATTGGATCAAATGAATTTTTAGAGAGTCCAAGAATAACAATTCGGGGTGTCCATGGCTGTATAATAATCAGCTATCTCTTGTATAACCAATACTTCGAAAATGCTTCAGCAATATGATCTTCCAAAGGTGACTCCAAGTCTGATTTTTTCTCTGTTGCATAAAACTACTTAAAATTGGAAAAATTTTGTAAGTTTAGCATAGAAATATTTAAAAATATAATTTTTTATTTAATTTTTGTCCAACTTAGATATTTTTAATAAAATTACAAGAATATGCTAAAAAGAACTCGGAATTTGCAAGAAATGCTAGTAAAAAAGTGCTGAAAAAGTTTATATTTTTTAGTTTCCAGTATCCCAAATGGATGCGACCTTTAATATGAAATTTAAAAGTGATGCTTCCTGAGAGAGCATGAAAAGGAAGATCTAAGTTAGAAGGACTAAGTGCATACCCAATATGAAATATATATTTTTTATGGTCCAATAGAAGGGGGTATAAATACATTGCAGTAGATCTCAACGATATTGAAAATGTTGAGACAATGGTGTTTGGGTACTTAAGTTAGTCAATTCCCTTCCCCTCTCTTCTAATTTCTATAGTTACTTTTTTAGAAAGAAAAAAAAAACACATTTTAAAACAATTCTCTCAAAATCATCTCATCTCTATTCCTTACAAAATCATTCACTCGACTTGAAAATTTTCACAACTTAGTTAATCAATTGAGTATCTGAATTTGATGCGACCTTTAATATGACTTTTGAAAGTGATACTTCCTTGGAGAGCATGAAAAGGAAGATCTAAGTTAAAAGGACTAAGCGCATACCCAATATGAAATATAGATTTCTAAGGTCTAATAGAAAAGGGTATAGACGTTGGATTTGGTGCCCTAAATGTAGTATATTCATTTTGTATACTTGTATTTTTCAAAAAAAAAAATTGGTTTAATAATATTCATTAATTACATTAATACCCTTCGTATATTGTCCTCAATAATTTTTTCATGAAAAGCAAAATTGAAGCAAATATTAACTCTATAGCAGCCCGATTTTTAGTGCTGACAGAACAGTGGTTTAGGACCACAAATTTCCATTGTGTTGGCTTGTAAATATTATTTTTAGAATATTTATGAAGTCATTAGAGTTGTATTAAAATTTGGTTCGAAAATATTAACGTTTGGATAGTTAATTAAAGAAAAGGACTAAATTGAAAAAGGTGCAAAAGTTAGTAATTAGTTCAATTAAATGATTAAATAGCTTATTAACTACATGAGGAGGGAAAAATATAACAATTAGTCCCTAATGGCTAGTGTTGGACGGCAAAAGGAATTAAAATGATAAATAAATGTGATTTTAATGGCAAAATTGTAATTAGGTTAAAATTAAAATAAAATAAATAGAATTAATTAGTGCTCTTCTTCATTTTTCTTCTTGTTAACCGAATGTCTACGCTTTTCTAAGCTAGGAAGATTGGCCAAACTAATCTCCTTGCATGTGAGTGATTGTTTTACCCGTTTCTTGTAATTTTTATGTTTTTGAGATCGTTGCAACTAGGTCTAGCGAGCCCGTACCTTCCTTTTTTTTTCTGTTAAAAATTTTGGAAGTTTTCATTGTTGAATATTGGATGTTTTTGATGAATATAATGTATTTGGAGCTTTGATTTTTTTGTTTAATGATTTTGTAAAGAGATTTTTGTTAAATTTTGATTTTAGGATTAAATTGTGAAAATGTCAAAATATTAGGATTTGACAGTGAATTTAATAATTATTAGGGACTTTTTGAGGTCCTAGGATATTTATATGGAATATTGATTTGAGAAAATGGTTAATTTGATGAATTTCAGGTTAAGGGACTAAATTGTAAAAATTGTAAAAGTTTAGGGTAATTATGTAAATTTTAAAAATAAAAGGGTATTAATTGTAAAATGGATTGGAATGTGAAATGTAAGTTGATAATAGAGAATTTTATACTTTTAGATCAAGATCCCGTAGATACTTCTGAAAAAGGAAAAATAGCAGAATAGTCTCTGAACTTCTGTAACTAGTACAATTCAGTCCAGGGAAGTTCGTATGGTTACAATTTAACTTTATATAAATTGATGAATGGTATTACGTGATATAAAATATATATATTCCATTGTTGAAAATGAATCGTTATTTGAGATATGTTATTGAAATTTGATGCTCGATTTGGATTGAATGTAGGATAGCATACAATCGTGATTTGGTGTGTTACAGGGGTTTGGAGTGGAGATGGTATTGGAGGGAGATATATGCATATTACCCGAGTAAACCAAGGTTCAACATTTTTGTGAACTTTAGTGTTATACTCTCTGTTTGGTATGTTCGATTGGACTGGCTCTTATGAGCATCTGTCTGGTGCGTTTCAGTTGAACTAGCTCTTATGAGCATCTGGTCTGTTTTCATTTATCTGACGATGCACTCTTATCCGTAAGTCGTTCTTCGGTTTGAAATCTCAGTAAGGTAATTTGTTGAGTAATTTTGATGAAATCTATATATATCTGAGCTTTGAATTGATAGTTTACAATTTACCAATTGAGATTGTGGATGGCAGGAAACTTTCATGGTTGTAGTTACTTTTGAATTGTTATACTTACTTCGGTAAGATTTATCATTTTATTTTGTCAAACTTACTAAGCTTCATTGAGCTTACTAGTTGAAATATTTGATTTTGTAGATACTTGGAAGGTTGAACGATCGGATCAACACTCAAGTCACACTATCCAGCTTATTTCGGTAGTCTTTGGAATGTTTGAATCAGTTTATATGGCATATAATAGGCTTTTGGGTTGTTATTACTAATTTTTTGGTTTATGTAAATATTATGCATGATCTTTTTTGTAAATGGTTAACTTATATAATACATGAGAATGAGGTATAGTTTTTATGCTAGTATGAATCATATGTGTTAAGGAATGGTTGTGATTGAGGTACCTTTGATAGGCATATTAGTTACGTATTAGCTTGAATGGATTGATGAGTTGAATTGATATTTATTTTAATGTAGAGTTATATATATACTTACCGTACCAATGAGGGTACATTGGTTAGTTACTTAATAGGTTGATTTTGGTGTATTTTTAGCTTGTTTAATGTCATTTTAAATAGGTTTTTGGTTGGTAATTGAGTTTCTTAAGGTCCAAGAAAACTTGAAATGGTAAACTTGTGTTTTAAGGTTTATTTTGGGTCCACACAGCCTGAAACACGGGCGTGTGTCTCAGCCGTGTCTAACACATGGCCATGCGACATGGCTATGTGTCCCCTATAGGTTAAAGGCATGCAAGTCAAGTAGTTACACGACCTAGCACACGGCCTGGCACACGGGCGTGTGGCTTGGCCATATGACCTAAATCAGAGAGTTACATGGGCATGGACACAGGCTGGGAAACGGCCGTTTGACCCCTACAGTTTAAAATTTTCAACTTTTTCCTAAACTTTTTAAATGTTTATGATTTAGTCCCGAATTGTTTCTACAATATTTTTAGGGCCTCGAGGGCTCAATTAACGAACATTATGAATGTATTTGAATGAAATTAGATTATGATTGCATTGATGTATGAATTGAATGATTTACTATTTCGTTTGTTCAGTAATGCTCTGTGATTGTATTCTAGCTACGGATACGAGTTAGGGGTGTTACAGACTCAATGGTTATCTAACATTTAACTTGTTGGAAAAAAATCCGATTCAAAAGTGGTTTTTGCCACAACAGAAAATTATAAATTTGAAAACTAAATCGATTTGTGATATTTATAGTGATAATTATTTCCCCAAAAGTACCTATGCTTTGTGCAAGATGAATCCTAAACATTCATGACTTTCAATTGAACAACCTTCTCTGCTATTCTTGTACCATGACTCGCTTCGAGTGTGAGCTCGAACAATCATGAATCAAACACAAAATCAGAAATGATTTGCTTACTTTCAATAGGAAAGTAAATCTTTCTTTTTATAGAAACCGATAGAATTGTTATTCTCGAAATATAAATTTTATACTTAGAAAATAAATTATCACTATTTTTGGGCATAATAATAATATCTTAAAGTTGTATGTATTTAGCCCTATCAATTCCATACTATTGTATGGCATGTTAGATTTGTAAAAAAAAAAAAATCTAAAATAAAACTGAATAAATCAGGTTCTATCATGTCAAATCATCAAGAATAAATCAAGAATAAAACTAAATGTGGAAGCGTACCTGAATCCATGAATTCCTTGAAGTTTTACCAAATTTTGGGGATTTGATCTTCCAAATTAGCACACAAGAAATTCAAAGAATATCTGCTCTCTCTTCCCTAATGATGAGATATTAGAAAATATATCTTATGTGTAATTTGAGGACTATAACCCTAATATTTATAACCTTGGCGTATTAGTTCTAATCAAATTTTAATTAGTCCATCATTAATTAGAATTTGATCAGAGCTCAATTACTAGAGTATCTACACATATTTGACAAAATTCTAACCAAATTAGATCACTTTTAATTTTGGCTAACCTATCATGATAGTAAATAATAACATGTAATTACCCTTATTATATATGTGATGTCAATATTTTCCAACAATCTCCCACTTGGACCATATATATATTCTAATTACTCTAATTATATGTCATTATATAACCTTATGAGCTCAAATTTTTATTATCATATCCAAAAGGTATTGCGAACAATCTCGTCCATTAATTATGTTAACATAGAACCAAGGCGACTTTCTTTACATATATCGTAACTAAATCCATCCATGATCACGCATATTAACACAACCAAATGACATAGATCAAGTATGGATATGTAGCATGGAAATTACATGCAATATGATCTAAACATGTCTATTTCCAACTAGTCCTCTTTAAACTTAAGTGAGGTCAGTGTCAAAACAATAAACAGAGTGGATAAACTGAATACTTCATTTCTGATCAGAAAATAACCAAATACATAAATTTCTGAAAACAAATAAAATATAAACTCCCACTAAATCATGATATCTCATGAAAGACCTTGGGTGGTAAACCTTTTGTGAGCGGATCCGCTATCATGGAGTTTGTCCCAATGTGCTTTATGGATATTTGACCATTTTGCAATCTTTTACGACTAGGAACTTTATGTCAATATTCTTTGACTTAGATGAACTCCTATTGTTATTGGAATACAGCATTGCTGAGTTATTGTCACAAAATAATTTGAGTGGTCTTTCTACATTCTCCAAAATGTGCAGCCCTGTGAAAAAGTTCCGCAACCATATTCGATGGTTTGATGCCTCATAGCATGCTACAAGCTCTGTTGCCATAGTGGACGGAGTTACAAGTGTCTGTTTGACACTTTTCCAAGATATAGCTCCTCCAGCTAATAGGTAAATATAGCCTAATTTAGATTTCCTACTATCTTGGCACCTAGCGAAATCAAATTCAGAATACCCTATGACCTCCAAAATGTCTGATCTCTTATAAGTAAGCATGTAATCTTTTGTTCTCTGAAGATATCTCATAACCCTTTTGGCTGCTATCGAATGGTATATACCAGGGTTGCTGATAAACCATAATTTACACATATTTTAACCCTATTCTTGGCTTAATTTTGGATGTTTTCCATTGAATTTGATGAATTCGATGCTCCTAATCTCTTAATTTCATGTTTTATACTCAGGAGAGCTTAGGAAGTTGAAAAGAACGAGAAACGAGCCAAAAAGGGACAAAATGGGCCTACACGGCCTGGACCACTACACACGGGCAGACCACATGGCCGTGTGTGACAAACAGTATCAAACACAGCCTGGACTATCGACTACGGGCGTGTCCCTGTCGACCGTAGGTTTAATTCTATTCGGAAAAGGCTACTTGTGGGCCAAGTAAAGCATCTCAAAATCCTATTGTAACACCCCAAACCCGGCCCACGAGCCCAGACCAGATCTGGTATGTTACTGTGGAAAAACGTGTAAAAATATTTTGATTTAAAAGTGAAGTAAATAAATTTATTGTCTTTGGAAAGGAAAACCTTGTGTATTTAAAATTTTAGAAATGACTTAAGTTGTTACCAAATTCCCAGATTTAAAACTTTAACATATATATATACTTAAGATAATAAAATCATTTGCAATTAAAATTTAAATTGTCGATCCATAGTAGACGTAATAACAAAGGAACTTAATGAAAATGCTTAAAACTTCCATGGCCTTATTACAACTCAAATAAATAAAGTAAAATGAAATAAAAATAAACCAAGGTCTATGTAAACCAAGTTTTCCATTGCATGGCCACCTTAAGTCCTCTCCGGCTCCATCTCCGCGATCTACTCATCTGCGAAATGATATGGGAAGGGGTGAGTCACTAAGACTCAGTGTATAAGTCCCCAACCCGGAAGTGCAAACTCATACACAAAATATTAGTAAGACATGCAAACATGCAACCCAAAACTAGCCATCCATACTCCTTTAACTACCCCGTGTGGTCAAAACCACTGGTGACCGAAGTCACAAATCAAGTGATGGGGCCAACCCATCGTGTGGTCAAAACCACGGATGACCATAGGTCACAATTATCAAGATGTGGTCAAAACCACTGGTGGTACCAAACCACTGGGACTTAGTCACAATTTATATCAACGGTGTGGTCAAAACCACCGTGACCAAAGTCACAATTAAACCGATGGGGCCAACCCATCTTGTGGTCAAAACCACCGTGACATCCATAGAGAATATTCCCCTCCTCTCTTCAATCCCATTACCAACATGCTCATAACATGCTTAACATATTATCATCAATCATGCATATAAGTCATGGCATAACATATTACCCAACATGTCATTCATATAATATATTTAAAATTACAAGCGACTTACCCGGAATCCATGCTCAAGCCCACAAGGCAAATCACTATCACAATAGTTACGGTAACATAATATGCAATACTAACTAATAAAGTGTGTAAGAGTTTACACACCTGCTTTCTCGTGAGACTAGCAAATCCCGAACTATACTAGCGAAATCCCGCGAGGTTGTTTCCCCCTATATTCGATCAACACCCATACTTTTAGATCTAATAGCCATTCAGCTATACTAATAATCTCGAAGGATTAATCGCACCTACAAATATGGCCTTAGGCCGAAACTTACTATCACTTACCAAAACAAATTGAAATCCCGGAAGCCTCCGTTTTCCTTTACCGATTAGCCCCTAAAACCATAGTGCACATTCGGTTATACTTGGATACCAAAAGGGCCTTTGGCCAAATATATCTAACCACTTACCAAACTTACCGAAATCCCGAAATTGTCACTTGTCTTGTCGAGATCCCTTACCTCAAAGAATCAAATCCCGAAAAGCTTCTCTAATGCTCCTTAGTGTCGGCTACACACAAAAGTTACACTATTAAGACCCCATACATATTTGGCCAACCTTACTAAGGCCTATCCCAAGCTTTCGGCATAACAAAAGAGGAAGAACCCAAAGTCTAATGCTAAAGAGAAAATACTTACCACTACAGATCAACTTCCTGAAAACTCCTTTCCTCTTTGTCTTCTGAAAGATTCGGCCACCGTTTGTGAAATATAGAGCAAATGAGGCTATAATATTCGGCCTAAGTAAAGAAAAGAAGAGAAAAGGGGTTGGTGGTTGAGTAATACGGCAAGGGGTGAGTTTGAGGGAAGTTCCGGCTTTGGCAAGGTAAAAGAAAAGAAAGGGAAAGGAGATGCACGAATTATCCCAAGTGGTCACTTAAAGTTTCGGTTCTTGCCTCAAAGAAAAGAGAGAACAAGGGAGAAATTTCTTGACAGAAATTTCGGTAATGGAGATTAAGAAAGAATTAAAGGAATGGCACTTTCCCTAATAATAAATAAAAATTCGGCACTTACACAATCCCAATTAAATACCTACTTAATCTCTTTATCACCCATTTAACTAATTAAAATAAAACAATGTTTATCCTTTATTTAATACCCATTTGAAAAAAATAACATTTTCTTCCATCCTATTTCTCAGCCACTTCTTCAATTAAATAAATAAATAAAAATGGACACTCTCCCTAATTCAAGAAATTCGGCACTTATCCCCTTATCTATCCCCTCCATATGATCAAATTTTCATCGACCAAAAGTCCATTGGCCGGCCACTATATCCTTCCTTCTCACATCCCACATGTTTCTCCTATTTTATTACCTTATCATTCATTCAAAAATAATAATAAAAATTAAACCAACCATAATCCCTTATTCCCCCATTTAAATAATTAAACACAATCCCCATTATCTTCTATCTACCACTTTAAATAAATTAACCTTACCACTTCATTTAAAATAATAAAATAAAACCAATCATCCCTTATCCTTTAAAGCCCATGCCGTCCCACTCTCTTTCCCTCTTTAAAAATAAATAAATAAATAAATAAAATACAAACATCTTTATCACATATTTGAAAAAAACATGACCTTCCTCTTGGACGCCAAAATAAAAATAACCATTTGCTGCTCACGCTACTCGAACCTAGGACCAACTGGCACAAACTTACAAGTAACGCCCCAGGCCACTCTGCCAAGGCGGTTTTTGTGACATAGATTCGCCACAACATTCCTTTAAGACTTCCTTCACCCTAACGCCAACTTGAAAAAAAAAATAAAAAAAAACTCCTTCCTACTGTCAACAAGACTCGAACCAAGGCCCTTGTTGGCGTCATTCCAAGCCCTTAAGTGGCGCATCACAACCACTTTACCAAGGCACTCTTTGTGTCATACATCCCCCACATCTTTTCTTAAAGCCTCCCTTCGCCTAGCTCCCCTTAATTAACACTTAAAAACAAAAATTTTTCTTATAGCCAAGGTCTTCCCTTAGCTTATAACTAGCCTCTAAAATACCTCCATTAACACCACAACGACCACACTTATGCAAAATAATTTAATAAAAATTAACCCCTATTCTAGGATATTACAATTCTACCCCCCTTAAAAATAATTTCGTCCCCGAAATTACCTATATTAGAAGAGTTGGGGGTATTGCTGTCGCATCACATCCTCGGGTTCCCACGTGGCCTCTTCCGTACTATGGTTTCGCCATAACACCTTTACCAACGGTACCGTCTTCCTCCTCAGAACTTTGACATCTCGATCCAAAATCTGTACCGGCTCCTCCTCAAAAGACAAGTCCGCGTTCACCTCAATATCCGCAATCGGTACGATGTGTGATGGATCTGATCGATAGCGCCTAAGCATTGACACATGGAAGACGTCATGAATCTGGCTTAATTCTGCCGGCAATTCGGCTGGTAAGCTACTGGTCCCACACGTTTCAACATTGTGTATGGCCCGATGAACCTAGGGCTTAGCTTGCCTTTCCGGCCAAACCTCAGTACCTTCTTCCAAGGTGTTACCTTCAAGAAGACCTTATCACCCACTGCATACTCCACATCCCGGTGCTTAAGATCAGCGTAGGATTTCTGCCTGTTCTATGCCTCCTTTAGACGAGTCTGAATTACCCTAACCTTATCTTCCGTCTCTGCCACCAACTCGACCCAACCTCGCGCGCTCACCCGATTCGTCCAACGGTAGGAGTACGGCATTTACGACCATCTGACGCCTCACGGTGCGGTGCCATCTGAATACTCGCTTGATAACTATTGTTATAAGCGAATTTTGCCAAAGGTAGGTACTCCTCCCAACTACCACGGAAGTCCAAAACACATCCCCTTAACATATCTTCCAACACTTGGATTACTCTCTCAGATTGTCCATCAGACTGCGGATGAAAGGCCGTGCTGAAATTCAACTTCGTACCCAACGCCTAATGTAAGGCCTTCCAGAATCTCGACGTGAACCGGGGATCTCTATCTGAGATAATAGACACAGGTACTCCATGCAACCGCACTATCTCAGCTATATACAGCTTGGCTAACCTTTGAAGCGAGTAGTCAACCCTTACTGGTATGAAATGGGCCGATTTAGTTACCCGGTCTACTATCACCCATATTGAATCTTTCTTACTGGGCGTAAGGGGAAGCCTGCTTACGAAATCCATCGTAATCTCCTCCCACTTCCACTGTGGGATCTTTACTGGCTGTAATAGCCCTAACGGCAACTGATGCTTAGCCTTAACTTGCTGGCATGTTAGACACTTGCCCACTAACTCGGTTACTTCCCGCTTAAGACCCGCCACCAAAACTGTTCCCTTAAATCCCGATACATCTTGCTGCCTCCAGGATGCATAGCGTACGGGCTGCAATGAGCTTCTTTAAGGATCCGCTGCCTCAAATCATCATCCTTAGGCATACATACTCTCCCTTGAAAATACAACACTCCATCACTGCCCAAGCTAAAACCTTCAGCCTCACCACTCTGTACTTGCAACCTCCGAGTACTCAAAACTTCGTCAGTCAACTGCCTCTCTTTAACCTCATCGATCCAAAACGGTTTTACCCGCAATTCCACCAGAAGACTACCATCCTCATAGAGACTTAGGTGGGCAAACATTGCTCGCAATTCTGCCACCACTTTACGACTCAGAGTATCAGCGACTACATTAGCCTTGCCCGGATGGTACTCGATAGAGCAATCGTAGTCCTTCAGCAACTCAATCCACCTCCACTGCCTTCGATTTAAATCTTTTTGGGTCAAGAGGTACTTCAGGCTCTTGTGATCCGAGTACACTACCGACTTCTCCCCATACAGATAGTGCCTCCAAATTTTCAAGGCAAAAACTACAGCAGCTAATTCCAAATCATGTGTCGGATAGTTACCTTCGTGAGGCCTCAACTGCCGTGACGCATAAGCGACCACCTTCCCTTCTTGCATCAACACACACCCTAAACCAGTATGCGATGCATCACAATACACAGTGATTTCCTTTCCTGACTCAGGTTGAATCAAGACTGGTGCTTCTATCAAAATCTTCTTTAGTTTGTCGAAACTCTCTCGCTACTTCTCAGACCATACAAACGGAACTCCCTTTCTTAGCAACTTGGTCAACGGTGCTGCGATTAAGGAGAAATTTTCCATGAATCTCCTGTAATATCCCGCCAACCCCAGAAAACTCCGGATTTCCGTAACCGACTTTGGTGGCTTCCACTCCAATACTGCCTCGATCTTACTAGGATCCATCCTGATTCCCTCAGCTGAAACAACATGCCCTAGGAAAGTTACCTCCTTAAGCCAGAACTCGCACTTGCTGAATTTGGCGTACAACTGTTTCTCCCTTAGAACTTGCAGAACTACATGAAGGTGTGCGTCATGCTCCTCCTCAGACTTCGAGTACACCAAAATATCGTCTATAAATACTACGACGAACCGATCCAGATAGGGTTGGAAAACCCGGTTTATCAAGTCCATAAACGCGGCTGGTGCATTCGTCAAGCCAAAAGGCATTAACAGAAACTCGTAGTGCCTATACCGAGTACGGAATGCTGTCCTATGGATATCCGCTTCCTTCACCTTCAGCTGATGATACCCCGACCTAAGGTCGATCTTAGAGAAAACTGATGCACCCTTGAGTTGATTAAACAAATCGTCAATCCTGGGCAAGGGATATCTGTTCTTTATTGTTAGCTTGTTCAGCTGTCGATAGTCTATGCACATCCTCATTGTTCCATCCTTCTCTTTGACAAAAAGCACTGGAGCTCCCCAAGGCGATACACTCGGTCGGATGAACCCTCTATCCAACAATTCCTGGATCTGAGCCTTCAACTCTACTAATTCTTTCGGTGCCATCCGATACGGAGCTATAGATACTGGCACAGTTCCGGGTAACAAATCTATACCAAACTCAACCTCACGATCAGGAGGTAGACCCGGGAGTTTTTCTGGGAACACGTCAACATATTCCCTTACGGTCCGCACATCCCCAGTAGCTGTATCCTTAGCTTCCAAAGCACGAACATGCACGACAAATGCCTCACAACCCTTCCTAACCATCTTTTCTGCCTTCAATGCCAAAACTAGATTAGATAGGTAATCTCTCCTCTTACCTATCATTACTACTTCATCTCCATTCACGCTCTTTAACACCATGCACTTAGCTGCGCAATCCAGGCTAGCTTGATACTTTACTAGCCAATCCATCCCCAGAATCAGATCGAACTCCCTAAACGGTAGTTCCATCAAGTCAGCTAAGAACACGACCCCTTGGAGTTCTAGAGGTACATCCCTATAGAGTTTATTTACTTCTACAGAGTGACCCAGATGGCTTAACACAGTCATCTTCTTAGAAGTAAGCTCAAAGTACAAGTTTAGAGTTTTCACTACGTTACTAGCAATGTATGAGTGAGTTGAGCCAATATCAATTAAGGTGTTATAGGGTACTCCAAAGATCAAGAACATACCAGTTATGACGTCAAAAAGGCCGCCTCCTCTGACGCCGCCTCACGTATATAGACCAAACCAGGTTGCCTAGCCTCAGTACCACTGGTATCTCCACTCGGTGCCCCACGACCTCTGGCAGCACTATTACCTCCTCTTCCTGCACCACGACCCCTTGGTGGCTGTTGGTTATCCTTCCTATTCAGTGGACGTTCCTGACCCGCAGACCTTAGCCTAGCTGCCTTTTTCGGATAGTCCCTAACTCGATGTTCCATGGATCCACATTTGAAACATCCCCGATTACCATTCCAACACTCCCCCGTGTGAGACTTCCCACACCGAACACACTGTGACGGCCATTGAGTATTAGCAGCAGAAGTAGGCCTAGCAGCTTGATCTGACCCACCATACCTTGTCCTCTTCTGCTGATTACCAGAAAACTTCAAAGATCCGGAGCTCCTCTTATTCAAACTTCTATCCTGATTTCGCCTAACAGACTGTCTTACCCCTTCAGCAACCTTAGCCTTCTCCACTAGGGCAGCGAACTCCCGTTCCTGTTGTAGGGCTATCATCATTCTCAACTCATCCCTTAGCCCATCCTCGAATCTGACACAGCGTTCATGCTCAGTACCCACAATACCACGAGCATACCTACTCAACTGGAGAAATTCGGCCTTATACTCTGCCACCGTCTTATTACCCTGAATCAGGTTCAAGAAAGCCTTCCGTTGCATATCCACATAGCTTGCTCCTATGTATTTCTTTTGGTAGGCTGCCTTAAAGAATTCCCATGTGAGGTCCTCCGCCATCGCTCCATCCCTTACGGTGAGCCACCACTGATATGACTCATCCCGTAGTAGAGAGATTATACCCTTCAGCTTTTCCTTAGCTGAAAAATCCAAGTCATCCATGATCCTCTCAGTTGATTCCAACCAATACTCTGCCGTACTGGGTGCCACACCTGATACACCTCGGAACACCTCAGCTCCATTAGCTCGGAGTCGCTCGGGTACAGATTTCTGAACTCCCATACCTCCACTTGCTCCAGCCATCATCTCAAGAACTCGCAGCACAGCCTGTGATACTGCCTCATCTCTCGTCTGATCCTGCTGGTCAACATTAAAAGTTGGGGGTGGTAGTGGCGGTGGTATCTCATGATCAGACCTCTGACCCGCCCTAACGGGTTCTGACACGGTCAATCTTCCTCTACCGCGTCCGCGTCGGCCACGTCCTCTAGAACTCATTTCTAATGATTACGCTATAATCTGATTAAGAAATTTTTATGAATTAGTACTTGTTTCACTTGGTTATTCGCGAAGAAATTTTATGAAGAGAGTTTAATAGGGATTCTTTTGATCATTCAAATTTTCAAATTTTCTATCCTAATTCACAGAAAAGCACATCCATTCCATAGTATCTCCCATACACATTCACTCTTTGGACATTTCTGTTCGTTCCTATCCCAGGGGTATTTTCGTAAGTTAGGGGCAATTTCGTAATTTTCCAAAATCATGGCATTTTTGATATTTTGCAATTCAGGGTTTTTGGACATCTTATAAAGTAATGAAAATTTTGATTAAAACTGTGGGTATTTTGGGAGTTTCATAAACCAATGGTGTTTTTTGTAATTTTACCACTAGGGGTATTTTTGTAAATTTTACAAATCAAAATTTTTCCGAACATTTTTGTAAAATAGTCTTCACAAGTTAAAGGGTAATTTTAAGAGTTTTAAAACTAGAGTTTTTATAAAAATACGGCTAGTTCCCTTTCGGGTTTTAGTTAATGGGTTTAGCCTATGTATAAGTCCTCCTGGTTAGGGTGAACCGAAGCTACGCACCAGGTAGGATTCCTACGAAGAGCAGGTGAGTCGCTAGGACTGCTTAAATACCAGGCTCTTCTGGATCCAATCCTAGACATGCGCACAAGGGTTACCACATCCTAACTCGGCGACTTAGTCATAGGTTTGTTTAATTAGGCAAATTTAAAATCTTATACGATTGTTGGGGTAAACTAGTCCTAGGGTTAACATACCTTTCATACTATCTACGTTCCATTTCTACCCCTCTACAGATAAGAATTCACACAGTAGTTAGAAGTACTTACCTGGGCGGATTGGTGTCGGAGACTCGATGCCATGCTGTTCAAAACAAAAGCCATTTTCATAATATTTCACAGAGGCCTATTAAAAACATTTTGGGCCCTGGGCCCCCACAACCGAGTTTTGAACCGGGCTCTGATACCAATTTGTAACACCCCAAACCCGGCCCACGAGCCCAGACCAGATCTGGTATGTTACTGTGGAAAAACGTGTGAAAATATTTTGATTTAAAAGTGAAGTAAATAAATTTATTGTCTTTGGGAAGGAAAACCTTGTGTATTTAAAATTTTAGAAATGATTTAAGTTGTTACCAAATTCCCAGATTTAAAACTTTAACATATATATACTTAAGATAATAAAATCATTTGCAATTAAAATTTAAATTGTCGATCCATAGTAGACGTAATAACAAAGGAACTTAATGAAAATGCTTAAAACTTCCATGGCCTTATTACAACTCAAATAAATAAAGTAAAATGAAATAAAAATAAACCAAGGTCTATGTAAACCAAGTTTTCCATTGCATGGCCACCTCGAGTCCTCTCCGGCTCCATCTCCGCGATCTACTCATCTGCGAAATGATATGGGAAGGGGTGAGTCACCAAGACTCAGTGTATAAGTCCCCAACCCGGAAGTGCAAACTCATACACAAAATATTAGTAAGACATGCAAACATGCAACCCAAAACTAGCCATCCATACTCCTTTAACTACTCCGTGTGGTCAAAACCACTGGTGGTCAAAACCACTGGTGACCGAAGTCACAAATCAAGTGATGGGGCCAACCCATCGTGTGGTCAAAACCACTGATGACCATAGGTCACAATTATCAAAATGTGGTCAAAACCACTGGTGGTACCAAACCACTGGGACTTAGTCACAATTTATATCAACGGTGTGGTCAAAACCACTGGTGACCAAAGTTACAATTAAACTGATGGGGCCAACCCATCTTGTGGTCAAAACCACTGGTGACAGTCCATAGAGAATATTCCCCCTCCTCTCTTCAATCCCATTACCAACATGCTCATAACATGCTTAACATATTATCATCAATCATGCATATAAGTCATGGCATAACATATTACCCAACATGTCATTCATATAATATATTTAAAATTACAAGCGACTTACCCGGAATCCATGCTCAAGCCCACAAGGCAAATCACTATCACAATAGTTACGGTAACATAATATGCAATACTAACTAATAAAGTGTGTAAGAGTTTACACACCTGCTTTCTCGTGAGACTAGCAAATCCCGAACTATACTAGCGAAATCCCGCGAGGTTGTTTCCCCCTATATTCGGTCAACACCCATACTTTTAGATCTAATAGCCATTCAGCTATACTAATAATCCCGAAGGATTAATCGCACCTACAAATATGGCCTTAGGCCGAAACTTACTATCACTTACCAAAAGGGCCTTTGGCCAAATATATCTAACCACTTATCAAACTTACCGAAATCCCGAAATTGTCACTTGTCTTGTCGAGATCCCTTACCTCAAAGAATCAAATCCCGAAAAGCTTCTGTAATGCTCCTTAGTGTCGGCTACACACAAAAGTTACACTATTAAGACCCCACACATATTCGGCCAACCTTACTAAGGCCTATCCCAAGCTTTCGACATAACAAAAGAGGAAGAACCCAAAGTCTAATGCTAAAGAGAAAATACTTACCACTACAGATCAACTTCCCGAAAACTCCTTTCCTTTTTGTCTTCTGAAAGATTCGGCCACCGTTTGTGAAATATAGAGCAAATGAGGCTATAATATTCGGCCTAAGTAAAGAAAAGAAGAGAAAAAGGGTTGGTGGTTGAGTAATACGGCAAGGGGTGAGTTTGAGGGAAGTTCCGGCTTTGGCAAGGTAAAAGAAAAGAAAGGGAAAGGAGATGCATGAATTATCCCAAGTGGTCACTTAAAGTTTCGGTTCTTGCCTCAAAGAAAAGAGAGAACAAGAGAGAAATTTCTTGACTAGAAGTTTCGGTAATGGAGATTAAGAAAGAATTAAAGGAATGGCACTTTCCCTAATAATAAATAAAAATTCGGCACTTACACAATCCCAATTAAATTCCTACTTAATATCTTTATCACCCATTTAACTAATTAAAATAAAACAATGTTTATCCTTTATTTAATACCCATTTGAAAAAAATAACATTTTCTTCCATCCTATTTCTCAGCCACTTCTTCAATTAAATAAATAAATAAAAATGGACACTCTCCCTAATTCAAGAAATTCGGCACTTATCCCCTTATCTATCCCCTCCATATGATCAAATTTTCATCAACCAAAAGTCCATTGGCCGGCCACTATATCTTTCCTTCTCACATCCCACATGTTTCTCCCATTTTATTACCTTATCATTCATTCAAAAATAATAATAATAATTAAACCAACCATAATCCCTTATTCCCCCATTCAAATAATTAAACACAATCTCCATTATCTTCTATCTACCACTTAAAATAAATTAACCTTACCACTTCATTTAAAATAATAAAATAAAACCAATCATCCCTTATCCTTTAAAGCCCATGCCGTCCCTCTCTCTTTCCCTCTTTAAAAATAAATAAATAAATAAAATACAAACACCTTTATCACATATTTGAAAAAAACATTACCTTCCTCTTGGACGCCAAAATAAAAATAACCATTTGCTGCTCACGCTACTCGAACCTAGGACTAGCTGGAACAAACTTAAAAGTAACGCCCCAGGCCACTCTGCCAAGGCGGTTTTTATGACATAGACTCGGCACAACATTCCTTTAAGACTTCCTTCACCCTAACTCCAACTTGAAAAAAAAAAAAAAACTCCTTCCTGCTGTCAACAAGACTCGAACCAAGGCCCTTGTTGGCGTCATTCCAAGCCCTTAAGTGGCGCATCACAACCACTTTACCAAGGCACTCTTTGTGTCATACATCCCCCATATCTTTTCTTAAAGCCTCCCTTCGCCTAGCTCCCCTTAATTAACACTTAAAAACAAAAATTTTTCTTATAGCCCGGGTCTTCCCTTAGCTTATAACTAGCCTCTAAAATACCTCCATTAACACCACAACGACCACACTTATGCAAAATAATTTAATAAAAATTAACCCCTATTCTAGGATATTACACCTATATAAAAACCCTAGGGGGCAACCTAGAAGAGGAGGTCGACAAGACGTTGAATAGATATCAAGTAGAAGGCGAAAAGTACTCCAAGACAGCCGTCGGGAACAGCTTAGGAGAAGGATCTCCATCAAGACTGAAGATATCCCATCAAGTTCTTTAGAAGTTTTTGGGTTTTCTTATGTTTTGTTGTTTTCCCTATTTTAAGATGTTTTCCTCTATCAGTATGAACTAAAACCCTTAAATACCTAAGGGGATGAAACCTAAGACAAATCTTATTATAATTTGATTTCTAAGATAAATACTTGTTCTTATTCTTAATTGTGTGTTCTTATTCTTGTTTTGATAATTCAGGTTATTGATTCAAGTCGAATGTGCTTATTCAATAGAGCAAAAGTCCCTATTTAAGAGTATATCAACACAATTAAGCGGAGTTGATTGCAACCCTAGAAATAGGGCGACGAAAATCTGCTGGATTAGAGTCAAATCTAATAAGGGGATCCATAGATCGAGTTAATGCGGTGATAGGGGTTTTAATTAGAAAGAGATTTCAATTAATCAACCTAGAGTCAGTTGTTTTTAGTCTTGAAAGAGATATTAACATAAATCAGGGATTTCTACGGATTAAGTCAAGTGAATAAATCATATGAATCAAAAGTAATAAGTGAAGTCAAGGTGGATTCTTCCTTAGGTATTGCCTATCTCATATAAATTGTCTAAAAGTATTTTCCAAATTCACTGTCTGTCAAGTTCATAATTATTTATTTAGTTAAATTAGTTAGTTAAATTTAGATTAAAAATAAATCCCCTTAATTACTAGGCTAGATAATAAAAAAATAATTATTACTAGTAATTTTAGTCCTTGAGGATACGATATTCCGGACTCACCACAACTTTACTACTATTCGATAGGTGCGCTTGCCTTTGTCGAAATATTAGTTAGTTTCGGGCCCATCAAGTTTTTGGTGCCATTGCCGGGGACTAAGATATTAGGAAAACTAATTTTTTATTACTTTAGCCATTTTATTTATTTTTAATTTATATTTATTTTATCTTTTAACTTTGCCAATTTTTCTTTTATTTGCTTCTGGCAGGTAATTTTAGTTTATAACTAGAAGGAACCCGTCAGGACCATTACTTTTTGATAGTGATATAGAAGGTACCGTTCACAAAAATCGTAGGGAAATAAGGCGAACCCTACAATAAATAAAAGAAGAGCAAGAGGACGATACTAATACTACCGAAGAGATGGCCGACAATAATCCGCTACCTCCTATGTTTGCCGCAAACCAGGTGAATCAAAATCCTGCTCCTCGTACTATGTATGATTATGCTAAACCTAATTTAACAGGAACTGAGTCAAGTATTGTTAGACCTGCTATTGCTGCAAATAATTTTGAACTGAAACCTAACACTATTTAGATGATTCAGCAATTTGTTCAATTTGATAGTTTGCAGGATGAGGATCCAAACAATCACTTAGCAAATTTTCTTGAGTTTTGCGACACTTTCAAGATTAATGGTGTTTCTGATGATGCCATTCGCCTTCGGCTGTTTCCCTTCTCGTTGATAAACAAAGCTAAACAGTGGTTAAACTCGTTACCACGAGGATCAATCACTACATGGGACCAAATGACTGAAAAATTTTTATTAAAATATTTTTCGCCGGCTAAAACGGCTAACTTGAGGAATGATATCTCTTCTTTTGTGCAGATGGATTTAGAAACACTTTACGATGCATGGGAAAGATATAAAGATCTACTGAGAAGGTGCCCACGCCATGGATTACCTCTATGGTTATAGGTTCAAACCTTTTACAATGGTGTGAACTCCTCAACTAGGTAGTTGATTGATTCAGCCGCCGGTGGAACTCTAAATAACAGGACCTTTGAAGTAGCTTATGAGTTTATAGAAGAGATGACACTAAATAACTATTAGTGGCAAGTGATGGGAACAAAGCTGACAAAAGCCGCTAGAGTTTTCAACCTTGACGCAGTGACCATACGATCAAATCAGGTAGAACTTTTAAGTAAGAAAATTGATGGTTTGTATAGTTCTTCACAGGTACATCCAGTGATACAGTGCGATATGAATGGAGGAGGGATAAGTAATACAGAATACCCATCCTACAACCCTGGCATAGAAAGTGAACAGATGAACTATATGGGTAATATTTCTAGACCTCAAAATAACCCTTATAGTAACACTTACAATCTAGGTTGGAGGAACCATCCCAACTTCTCATGGGGTGGTCAAGTAAATCAAGGACAACAACTCACTCCAGGATTTCAACAACAACCTTACCCACAAGAGAAAAAACAAACCTTTGAAGATATGGTAGCAAAGTTTATTTCAGCATCAGAGATCCATTTTTCAGAATATCGAAACGACGTTGAAAAATTAGCAAACATTTTCAATGGCCTAAAGATCAAATAGGATAGCTGACCAAGATAGTTTCTAAAAGGCAACCAGGTAGTTTACCTAGTAGTACCGAACCTAAACCAAAAGAGCAAGTGAAGGCAGTAACACTAAGGAATGGGAAGGTATTGGTTGAAACGAAAAAGAAGATACCATACGAAACAAATAAAGAAAAAAGTGAGGAAGTAATGTAACATCCTGAAAAGGGCCTATGCATTTTCGGTTTAATTGTACGAAATGACATGAACATTTTTGGAAACCTGGAAATGTATGGAAATGTTAGGTTTTAAAGAGGAAAGTGAACATTTTTGGAAACTTGGAAATGTAAGGAAATGTCAAGTTTAAAAAGGCAAACAAAAATTTTTGGAAACTTGGAAATGTAAGGAAATGTCATAGAAATGTTAAGTTTTAAAGTTTAAAAGAGGAAATTAAGGCAAGGTGGCCTTAAGAGAAAAAGTATGTGAAATTTGACACACAAACAGGCTTGGAAAAGTGGCCTGGAGATGCCACTTAGGGCCTCTGGAAATGGCGCCACATACAGGAGTATTAGGCCAAGGTTCGAGCTGCAGGGGAAGCAAAATAAAAGTTTTATTTTGCAGCAGAGATTAGCAGCAAGGGACGGCACAAGGCTATAATTTAGGAGCTTTTAATCTTTTATTTTTAAGAGATAAATAGTGGATAAATAAGGGATAAATAATGGATTTATTTTAGATTATTTTCAAGAGATAAATGAGGAATTATTCTTTAATTAGGAAAATAAGGGAGAAGTGATGGCCAAGTAAGGGACTTTGAGTTTAATAATTTCGGCTAAGTAAGGATAGTTGCTGAATTATCTTTTATTTTAGGAGATAATTAAAGAGATAAAGCTATCAAAATAGAAGAGTGATGGCCAAGTAAGGGATTCTAAGCTAGTAAATTCGGCTATAAGAGGGAAAGAGAGGCCATTCAGCATTATTTTCTCTTCCTAGAAAGCCTCTGCCGAATTTTCTCTGCAACCCCTTTTCTTTTCTTTTCTCTTCAATTCTCCATAAAGTCGAAGGCAGAACCCCCTAGTCTTGCCGAATTTTCCTAAGTTTTATATCTTCCTCTTCTTTCTTTGAAAAATCAAAATCCTCTAGTGTTCATCAAGAAGTCGAAATTATTGATCACACTTAGGCTATAGCCGAATATCTCAAAGAGTGCCAAGAAGGAATACTTTTGGTTTCAGTAAGTGGGGTAAGGATCACTGTCATTCGATTCTCATTCTTTCTCTTTTAGACTTATTGAAATTTAGGAACTAATCTCTATTATTAATCTTGGCCGAAACATAATAGGAAGGTTTCGAGATTTAAGTATTATCGACTACAAGGAAGAAGAAGTTCTTTTCCCGAAGGTACACCATAGGCCATGTGTTCCCTAGTTATTCGGTGAGTTTCGGGATTTAAAATCCACAAGGTAAGTTTTAGTATACTAATCCTACTAGGATTTGGATTTATGGCCGAATGGCTTTTTATTAAATTAGTAAGTGATTAATCAAATGTAGGGATTAAGGATCTAAGCGGTAGATCAGATTACGAGATCTCAAGGAATTTGCTAAGCGAATCAGGTGTGTACCCTACACTAATTCTTAATAAGTTTTATGGCTATGTCTAATTAAAATATGTGATATTAAGAATAAGAAAGTGGCTAAAGTACCATGTTATGGTACTAAGTACTCAGGTACGTTTCCTACTCCTACTAGCAATATGAAATATGTTATTTGTAACATGAGAATAAGAATGTGAACTTTGGCATATTAATGCATATTACAAAATAGGGCATATGGGTTATTGAAAGAGGAAGTGAATGTGGTGACCTAAGACCACGAACACGGTGACCTAAGACCGTGGTATCTGAATGTGGTGAGCTAAGACCACAGTAATCTGAATGCGGTGACCTAAGACCGCGATATCTGAATGTGGTGACCTAAGACCACAAATGCGGTGACCTAAGACCGCGATATGGAGTGTAGCGGAAGGAGGATCGACTTAGTAGTCCCCACGGTGTACAGGTTGGTACGGGGGAGTGTAGCGGATGGCTTATTAGGTTTGGGTTTGGGAATGTATCATAATTTGTATGCTATGAGATGAATATGTAATATTTGTTATGCCTGATTCTATTATGATTTAGTGTTGTGTACACATTGAGTCTGTTGACTCACCCCGTTGAGGGACCATGTTTCAGGTGATGAACAGTAATGGACCGGGACGGCAGAACTTGTGGTGGCCATGCTCAACATGAAGTTTTTTTTTTATGGACTATTAATTTTTAAGTACTCCGAATTATTTGGATTTACTTGATGTAATAAGGCCATAAGGCCATAGTGCACTATTTTATTTCTATTTTTATTTATTATGTTACGAAATTTTTATTAAGTTAAAGATTAAGTAATTTACTTTAAATATATTCTATATGTTTTATCACCTAAAATTTAAAAAGGGTTTTCATTATAAAACGATTTTATTTTCTACTCGAGCCCAACTGAAAACAATATTTCTTTCAAAACACACTATTTTCCCAAAGTAACAAAAGAACTTTGAACCGATTTACTTGAGGAACATACCAAATCTGGTCAAGGCTCGTGGGCCGGGTTTGGGGTGTTTCAACACCGGTACTTAAAAAATATAAACCACCAATTCCATATCCAGCAAAGCTGAAAAAAGACCGCATAGACGCACAATATGGTAAATTTCTTGAACTTTTTAAACAATTACATATTAACTTACCTTTTGTTGAAGCTATTTCGCAGATGCCAACATACACAAAATTCTTAAAAGAGCTTCTATCAAATAAAAGGAAGTTTGAAGAGCTATTAACTGTGGAACTTAACGAGGAATGTTCAGTTATTCTCCAAAATAAGCTACCAACCAAATTGAAAGATCTAGGAAGTTTCACCATTCCCTGTTTAATTGGTAGTTTAAATATTAAGAAAGCACTAGCTGATTTAGGTGCCAGTATTAATTTAATGCCTTATAAAATGTTCAGGCAGCTTGATCTTGGGGAACCAACACCCATTAGGATGAGTATTCAATTAGCTGATAGATCTATTAAATATCCTAGGGGAATTATTGAAGATATTTTGGTAAAAGTTGATAAATTTATATTCCCTATTGATTTTGTTGTGCTTGACATGGATGAGGACATTGAGGTGTCTTTAATTTTAGGACACCCCTTTTTAGCTACTAATAGGGCTGTTATTGATGTAGGTGATGGTAAACTTGCGCTAAGGGGAGGCAACGAGGAAATTATTTTTAAAATTTACGATGCTATGCAATATTCTAGAGAGCAAGATGATTCTTGTTATTTTATTGATGTCATTAACCATTTTATTCAAGATTCTTTTCAGGAAATCATACATGACGACACGTTGGAACTGTGTCTTACCCAAGGTGAGGGGGAAAATGATGATACCAATAAGTTGGGGAGATAAAAAGTGAGTTAAATTCTAATACTTCTTCCCCAAGACAAAAGAAAGACGAGGGCATTGAAATAAATGATGAACTAAAACAAAAACCCTCTATTGAAGAACCGCTCAAATTGGAATTGAAACAGTTACCAAATCACTTAGAGTGTATTCCTCGGAGATAATTCTACACTACCAGTAATTATCTCTTCACAACTGGAACCCAAAGAGAAAGATGAGTTGCTACAGGTACTAAAGGAGCATAAAAGAGCCATAGCTTGGAAGATTTCTGACATTAAAGGGATAAGTCTATCGTTTTGCACCCATAAACTTTTAATGGAAGATGAATATAAACCATGTGTGCAACCTCAAAGACGATTGAACCCCATCATGAAGGAAGTTGTTAAAGCTGATGTAACACCCCAAACCAGGTCTATGCGTTTAGATGAGATTTGATTTGTCACAACAATCGAACATTCATTTAATTCTCTAGTGATTAAAGAAAAACATTACTACAAAACCTTTCGGAAATAGAGTTTAATAAAAATTTAGTACGATGATTCGAAATTGATGATTTAAGGAATTACTTGTTTGAAAATCTTATTATTTAAAATATATTTTTCAAAACCTTAAAGTAATTTTAAAAGAATTTGAAAGAATTTAAAAGAGTAATTTAGGTGTCCAAAATGTTATAAAACACAATATTTTAAGAAAACTTTAAAAATTTAACATAAGCCCATTTTGAGAGTCTTAAACAAAATTAAATCCATCCACACAAAGATATCCATAAAAACATAAATAGAGGCCTTATTATATCAACCCAAAATAGTAATTAAAACAAGTAACTCATATAAAGTTCATAGTTTATAAAACCCATGCTCGTAGTATGGCCTCTTCCAAGTCATCCCTGGCCCAAGTCCACATCAATTTCCATTACCTGAGATGGATAATAAAACGGGGTGAGTTACAAAGAACTCAGTGTGTAACTCACTTACCACCATTGTTGGGCCAGATCATCAAGGCATTACTTTGGGCTTGAGCCCAATTGCAGATTTAACAATGTAGAATAAAATAAATAAAATAAAATAAAATACATGTAAAATGAATTTCCCAACCAAGCCTAATTTCCATCCGCTACACACCCCCGTACCAACCAACACACCTGTGGGGATCAAGTCAACCCACCCCGCCAAACACACCAATCGTAGGCATTAAGCCTTTTAAATAATTTTGTTGTGCACTACCGAACTAGATTGTGACATAGTCACCGAACTAGAGGCATTAAGCCAAAATTTGTGGCAGAGCCACCGAACTAGATACGTGGCCACAGGCCTTTCTTCTCTTCATCAAATCCCATCCCATGCAATTATGTATGAATAACAAACTTTAATCATAAAAATTTTATCAAGTAACCCATAATACAAATGAGTCTTTAATTAAACCTTTCATTTGGGCCTATTAACAATATAGTATTAAACTTTGGCCCATATCTCGAACTAGAGGGTTTTTGGCCCATTAACGATCTAGCAAACTTTGGCCCATATTTATCGATCTAGCAGTTTTTCGTAAATTTCTCGGTTTTAACCGTTTTCATGGATTTACACAAAAATACTGATTACTACAAAATTTCCGATTTGGCCATTTTTACGATTTATCAAATTACTTACGGTTTAGTATCTAACCCGAAAGATAAGTGTGAAGTTACACACCTGGTTATGGTGAGAACTAGACTTTCCCGCTCGTCAACACCTATACGTATCACGATAATTTAGAACACTATAATTTATTAATAAAACCGATCTAAAAAATAACGATCTAAAATTTTACCCTCAGATATTCGAACTACTTCTACTTGCGGTTTCTCCCCGATTGATGGTTCATTAACCGAATCAAATCCACGAACAAATAATGGTTCGGGAGTACGAACGACTTCGAACAATTGATTCTCCTCGGATGAACGTCCGCAACCCGGTGGAAAATCTCGGATTCCCGAAATAGCCCTTTGTTTATACTTAGGGGGATTAACGGAACCTCCCTTCTTCCGAACACTATACACCACCCTTTTCTTCCCTATTTTGATTGTCTTCAAAGACAAAAGATCGTTAATCCAATCTAATATTACATCGAAATATGACTAAGGGTTTAAGGGTGAAATTTTGCTTACCACAAAGATCCTTGTTCCAAAATATGAGAATCAATCAAAACGTTCCTTTATCACCTTAAATCGATTCCAACGTTCTAAGATACCCACGAACACTTGATTTCCGATCTTCCGTTATCGCACTAAAGTATAACAAATAAAAGCGTTAATAAAATGACCGTTTATTTCGATCTAAGAAATCCTTCTTACCACCATCAAGATTCGGCCAAAATACTATTAACTAAACGTAAACTAGAAAAAAAATCCTTACCTATTGTCCACGGTTGAAAAGAGACGATTGAGAAAGATGTTTATGAATAATGGAGGATTCGGCTATGTATGATCAAAGAAAAGAGAGGAAGATTCAGCTGTGGCACACTAACATTCGGCCATGAGAGAAACAATGGAGAAAGTATGAGTGAAAAAGAAATAAAAACAAGAGAGAAGAGATGATGATAATGTTGTTTCGGTTTTCAAAGAGAAGAAAAGAGAAAGAAAAGATATGGGTTTAGTAGCACTGTGTATTCGGCAATGGGGAAGAGAAAAGAAAAAGAATGACTTTTGGTATAGGTGATTTCGGCACTAAAAGAAAAGGCACACAAAAAAATGCTAAAGTAATGAGCAAAAATGACCAAATGGTCAAAAGATTTAGGCTTACCAATTGATCAAATTCGGCTAAAGGAGAAAGGTTGAGAAAGAATTGCAAAACTTGCACAAAAACTTAGAATGACCAAAAACAACTCCTAAACCTTACCAAGTTACAAGCATATTCGGCCAACCTCCCCCCTAGCCATATTGCCGTCCAAATTCATGGTCAAATGTCCATGAATTTGTTTCAAAACATTTTCCTTGATACTTTCCCTATGTCCCCATATCTTTCCAAATTTTCTTGATTCCATACCCTAAGTTAGAAATTTCCTTATTCCTTTAATCTACTAACCAAAAATAACAAGGTCAACACTTACCATATTTATGCTTGGCCGACACTTACCATAGTAGAGCAAAAATAAAAGTTGTCTAAATGCTATTTAAGGGATTCGAACCTCTCCCCTCATGCTAATACCCATGCGCCATTATCACCTTGCCCTTTACTCATCTTATGTCACTTATTAACACTTAAATTAACTTAAGTATTAATGACACTTGATCCACTTCAATAAATTTTCCAACAAAAATTATTCCTTACCCAAATAATTCTATACTCTTCTTCAGGACTATAATAAGCACGAAAAGTAATAAGAAAATTTTCCTTTATAGACTAATCACCAAAGCACACAATAAATCGATATTCGAACTTTCAGGGTGTTACAACTCTACCCTCCTTAAAGAAAATTTCGTCCTCGAAATTTACCTGGTTGAAAGAGGTGAGGGTATTGTTGCCGAATTGCATCCTCAGGCTCCCACGTAGCTTCCTCCACTCCGTGATTACGCCATAAAACTTTGACCAACGGCACGGTTTTCTTTCTTAGCACCTTAACATCTTGATCTAAGATTTCCACTGGTTCCTCTTCAAAAGACAAGTCTGGATTCAACTCCACTTCTTCTACCGGTACTATGTGCGTCGGATCCGATCTATAGCGTCTCAGCATGGAAACATGAAAACCATTATGAATCTGACTCAACTCTAGAGGTAATTCGATCTGATAGGCCACTGGACCAACATGCTTCACCGCACGATATGGTCCAATGTATCTAGGACTCAACTTGCCCTTCTTCCCAAACCTGAAAATCTTCTTCCAAGGTGAGACCTTCAAGAAAACTTGATCCCCCACAGCATACTCGATACTTCTACGCTTTAGATCTGCATACGACTTTTGTCTATCCGAAGCTCCCTTTAGCTGTGCTCGAATAGCTTTTACTTTTTCTTCCGTTTTAGAGATCAGCTCAGGACCTAACATCTGTCGTTCGCCCAATTCAGTCCAACAACTAGGAGAACGACACCTACGACCATACAATGCCTCGTAGGGTGCCATCTGAATGCTAGACTGATAGCTATTGTTGTAAGCAAATTCTGCCAGCGGTAGAAAATCCTCCCAACTACCTTTGAAGTCAATTACACATCCCCTTAACATGTCTTCCAGAATCTGAATTACTCTTTCAGATTGACCATCTGACTGAGGATGAAAAGCCGTACTAAAGTTTAGCTTTGTTCCCAGAGCTTCATGCAAAGCTTTCCAAAACCGTGATGTAAACCTAGGATCCTTATCCGATATAATAGACACGGGTACCCCATGCAACCTCACGATTTCAGATACATACAGCTTAGCCAACTTCTGCAACGAGTAATCCGTACGAACTGGTAGAAAATGAGCAGTCTTCGTCAAACGATCAACAATTACCCAAACGGAATTTTTCTTAGTAGGTGTTAAAGGTAACCCACTAACAAAATCCATTGTTATCCGCTCCCATTTCCAAAGAGGAATCTTTACTGGTTGTAATAAACCTGACGGCAATTGATGCTCCGCCTTCACTTGCTGACAGGTTAAACATTTACCCACAAATTCGAAAATCTCACGCTTCAACCCTGGCCACCAATACTGTTCATGAAGATCCCGATACATCTTATTTCCTCCGGGGTGCATAGCATAAGGGCTACTATGCGCCTCTCGTAGAATCATTTGCCTCAAATCTGAGTCCTTAGGCATACAAACTCTTCCATGAAAACACAACACACCTTCCGTGTTTAGTCCAAAATCCTCTATTCCACCATTTTCCACTTGTTGAAATAAAAGTCCCAACTTCTTATCTGATACCTGTTTTTCCTTGATTTGTTCTAACCATAGAGGCTTCACCTGAAGTTCCTACCATCCTCGTACAAACTCAAATGGGCAAACATTGCTCTCAAATCAGATACCACCTTACGACTTAACGCGTCTGCTACCACATTAGCTTTTCCAGGATGATACTCGATTGAGAAATCATAGTCCTTTAACAGCTCCACCCATCTTCGTTGTCTCAAGTTTAATTCCTTCTGAGTTAGAAGATACCTAAGACTCTTGTGATCCGTATAGATGATAGACTTTTCACCGTAGAGGTAATGCCTCCAAATCTTTAAAGCAAACACTACCGCAGCTAACTCCAAGTCATGAGTAGGGTAGTTTACTTCGTGCGGTCTCAGCTGATGAGAAGCATAAGCCACCACTTTCCCACTTTGCATTAGTACACAACCTAAACCCGTATGTGACGCATCACAGTAAATTATAAACTCTTTTCCCGCCTCAGGCTAAATCAGTACTGGCGCTTCCGTCAAAATCTTCTACAATTTCTCGAAACTTTCTTGCTGTATATCGGTCCATACATACGGCACTCCCTTCCGCAATAGCTTAGTTAAGGGTGCAGCAATCAACGAAAACCCCTCAACAAAGCGTCTATAGTAACCAGCCAAACCCAAGAAACTCCGAATCTCACTCATCGATTTTTGGTGGTTTCCAATCCAATCTGACCTCAATCTTACGAGGATCCACCCTTATTCCTTCGGCTGATACCACATGACCTAAGAAAGTCACTTCCCTTAACCAAAATTCACATTTACTGAATTTGGCATACAGTTGATTATCTCGAAGTAACTGTAATACAATTCGCAAATGAGAGTCATGCTCCTCTTCATTCCTTGAATATACCAAAATGTCATATATGAATACTACCACAAACCGATCTAAATATGGTTGAAAGACCCGGTTCATCATATCCATAAATGCAGCTGGTGCATTGGTCAACCCAAACGGCATCACCAAAAACTCATAATGTCCATAACGAGTTCAGAAAGCCGTCTTGTGAATATCAGCTTATTTCATCTTAAGCTGGTGATAACCTGATCTTAAATCGATTTTGGAGAAAACTGAAGCTCCCTTCAATTGATCAAACAGGTCATCAATTCTCGGCAGAGGATACCGATTCTTGATCATCAATTTATTCAATTGCCTGTAGTCAATACACATACGCATCGACCCATCTTTCTTCTTAACAAACAAAACCGGTGCTCCCCACGGAGACACACTCGATCAAATAAAACCCCGATCTAACAATTCTTAAATTTGAGCTTTAAGCTCCGACAACTCCTTCGGTGCCATTCTATAAGGAGCAATGGACACTGGAGCCGCTCCAGGCAAAAGCTCAATACCAAATTCCACTTCCCGATCCGGAGGTACACCGGGAAGTTCTTCGGGAAATACATTCAGAAATTCCTTCACTGTTCTCACATCTTCCACGGATAACTCTTTGGCATCTAAAGCACTAATAATTGCAAAAAATGCTCCATACCCTTTTCACACCAACTTTTCTGCCTTTAGCGCAGATATCACGTCTGCCAAGTAATTCCTTCGCTCGCCTATCATAATTATCTCCTTATCCTCCACGGTTCTTATTGACATTCGCTTTTCAGCACAATCCAATTTCGACCGGTGCTTAACCAACCAATCCATGCCCAAAATGATATCGAATTCACCGAAAGGCAACTCCATCAGATTCGCTAGAAATATTTCTCCTTAAACTTCTAAGGGCACATCTCCAAATAGTTTATTTACCAACACCGACTGTCCTAAAGGACTAATTACCTTCATCTCACTATCGCAAATTTCAGATTCTAAATTCAAGTTGCCAGATATGGTGCTAGCAACATAAGAGTGGGTAGAACCAATATCTATCAAAGCAATAACAGGTACATCAAAGATGAAGAACGTACCAGTTATCACATCAGGTGCATTGCCCTCCTCACGGCGTCTGACTGCATAAACCAATCCTGGCTGCCTTGCATCCGTGTTGCCTCTAGGACCATTGCCTCGACCCGCTGCACCTTGACCACGTCCAGCCCCATTACCACCACGGCCTGGTCCTCGACCCCTCGATGGTTGCTGAGTTCCTCTTGCCGGTGGTGCATCAGTATTACGAGCTTCCTGAGTTGTGTCCATTCGTCGAGGGCAATTCCTATATTGATGATCCATCGACCCGCATTTATAGCAAGCACCCATTTTCCTCCAGCACTCTCCAGAATACCGTTTTCCATAATCAGCCTGATCTCGACTCGATTAACGACTCTGCGTTCTACCTTGAGCTGGCTCATCATTCCGAGGCCTCTTCAAAAACCTTTTTGAAGAACCCGAATACTTCATATCTCTCTTGCCTCTAGCTAGTTCCCGATTCTGACGTTCCGAGTTCTTAGCCTCTTCGGCTATCTTGGCTTTTTCCACAAGCGTGGCAAAAGTTCTAACTTGTTGTGGGGCTATCAAAACCCGCAACTCATCATTCAAGCCATCCTCAAAGCGTACACAACGCTCATGATCCATTGCCACTATTGTTCGAGCATAGCGACTCAAGCGTAAAAACCCAGCTTCATACGCTGCCACCGTCTTATTTCCTTGGACCAGATTCAAGAATTCCTTCCTTCGGTCATCCACATAACTTGTTCCCACATACTTCCCTTGGAAAGAAGCTTTGAAGAATTCCCAATTAACTAATGCAGCTTCAGTGCCTTCTCGGACAGTAAGCCACCATTGGTATGCTTCGTCCCTTAACAAAGACACCGCTCCTCTTAATTTTTGTTCCACAGTGCACTCAAGATCGTCCATAATTCACTTCACTGCCTCAAGCCAATATTCAGCAACGTTTGGAGCTACACCAGAAACACCTCTGAAAACCTCAGCACCACTTGATTTCAATCGTTCCGATATGTTGGTCTAGTTCTGGTTCCAGCGACCCTTTCAAGGACTCGCAGCATTGCTCATGTCATAGCATTATCTTCATCCATATGGTCATGTGATCCCGTCTCACTTTCGAGTGACGCAGGTGCATCCATTTCCGGCATATGATCCGGTGCTTCAGTTGCGCCCCTAACACCTCGTCCTCTACCACGGCCACGTCTACCGCGTCCACGACCACGTCCTCTAGTGCTCATGACGACTAATTCGATTTAATCTGATTAAGAATTTTATGAATCAGAATACTATTTCAGTGTTTATTAACGATGTTTTATGATATAAAAGAGATAGAGTTGTTTTCGCAATCATATCCTATTGTCTCAATCTCTACGGTTTTCAACACCTAAAACTAGAAGTTCTAGAGTGTTTCTTATGATCATATCACAATGATAATAACAATCAATATACAGATACTTACTTGACTTGGCGCGGGATGCTCATGATGCCATACTACCTTTAAATCAAAAAGTCTAAAAATTTTGAATTGTTTTTCAAACAAATATCGTTGTTGAACCCAAACCACAGCCGAGTTTTGAAACTGGCTCTGATACCATTAAATGTAACACCCCAAACCAGGTCTATGCGTTTAGACGAGATTTGGTTTGTCACAACAATCGAACATTCATTTAATTCTCTAGTGATTAAAGTAAAACATTACTACAAAACCTTTTGGAAATAGAGTTTAATAAAAATTTAGTACGATGATTCGAAATTGATGATTTAAGAAATTACTTGTTTGAAAATCTTATTATTTAAAATATATTTTTCAAAACCTTAAAGTAATTTTAAAAGAATTTGAAAGAATTTAAAAGAGTAATTTAGGTGTCCAAAATGTTATAAAACACAATATTTTAAGAAAACTTTAAAAATTTAACATAAGCCCATTTTGAGAGTCTTAAACAAAATTAAATCCATCCGCACAAAGATATCCATAAAAACATAAATAGAGGCCTTATTACATCAACCCAAAATAGTAATTAAAATAAGTAACTCATATAAAGTTCATAGTTTATAAAACCCATGCTCGTAGTATGGCCTCTTCCAAGTCATCCCTGGCCCAAGTCCACATCAATTTCCATTACCTGAGATGGATAATAAAACGGGGTGAGTTACAAAGAACTCAGTGTGTAACTCACTTACCACCATTGTTGGGCCAGATCATCAAGGCATTACTTTGGGCTTGAGCCCAATTGTAGATTTAACAATGTAGAATAAAATAAAATAAATAAAATAAAATAAAATGCATGTAAAATGAATTTCCCAACCAAGCCTAATTTCCATCCGCTACACACCCCCGTACCAACCAACACACCTGTGGGGATCAAGTCAACCCACCCCGCCAAACACACCAATCGTAGGCATTAAGCTTTTTAAATAATTTTGTAGTGCACTACCGAACTAAATTGTGACATAGTCACCGAACTAGAGGCATTAAGCCAAAATTTGTGGCAGAGCCACCGAACTAGATACGTGGCCACAGGCCTTTCTTCTCTTCATCAAATCCCATCCCATGCAATTATGTATGAATAATAAACTTTAATCATAAAAATTTTATCAAGTAACCCATAATAAAAATGAGTCTTTAATTAAACCTTTCATTTGGGCCTATTAACAATATAGTATTAAACTTTGGCCCATATCTCGAACTAGAGGGTTTTTGGCCCATTAACGATCTAGCAAACTTTGGCCCATATTTATCGATCTAGCAGCTTTATGGCCCAATTTATCGATCTAGCAGTTTTTCGTAAATTTCTCGGTTTTAACCGTTTTCATGCATTTACACAAAAATACTGATTACTACAAAATTTCCGATTTGGCCATTTTTACGATTTATCAAATTACTTACGGTTTAGTATCTAACCCAAAAGATAAGTGTGAAGTTACACATCTGGTTATGGTGAGAACTAGACTTTCCCGCTCGTCAACACCTATACATATCACGATAATTTAGAACACTATAATTTATTAATAAAACCGATCTAAAAAATAACGATCTAAAATTTTACCCTCAGATTTTCGAACTACTTCTACTTGCGGTTTCTCCCCAATTGATGGTTCGTTAACCGAATCAAATCCACGAACAAATAATGGTTTGGGAGTACGAACGACTTCGAACAATTGATTCTCCTCGGATGAACGTCCGCAACCCAGTGGAAAATCTCGGATTCCCGAAATAGCCCTTTGTTTATACTTAGGGGGATTAACGGAACCTCCCTTCTTCCGAACACTATACACCGCCCTTTTCTTCCCTATTTTGATTGTCTTCAAAGACAAAAGATCGTTAATCCAATCTAATATTACATCGAAATATGACTAAGGGTTTAAGGGTAAAATTTTGCTTACCACAAAGATCCTTGTTCCAAAATATGAGAATCAATCAAAACGTTCCTTTATCACCTTAAATCGATTCCAACGTTCTAAGATACCCACGAACACTTGATTTTCAATCTTCCGTTATCGCACTAAAGTATAACAAATAAAAGCGTTAATAGAATGACCGTTTATTTCGATCTAAGAAATCCTTCTTACCACCATCAAGACTCGACCAAAATACTATTAACTAAACGTAAACTAGAAAAAAAATCCTTACCTATTGTCCACGGTTGAAAAGAGACGATTGAGAAAGATGTTTATGAATAATTGAGGATTCGGCTATGTATGATCAAAGAAAAGAGAGGAAGATTCAGCTATGGCACACTAACATTCGACCATGAGAGAAACAATGGAGAAAGTATGAGTGAAAAAGAAATAAAAACAAGAGAGAAGAGATGATGATAATGTTGTTTCGGTTTTCAAAGAGAAGAAAAGAGAAAGAAAAGAGATGGGTTTAGTAGCATTGTGTATTCGGCAATGGGGAAGAGAAAAGAAAAAGAATGACTTTTGGTATAGGTGATTTCGGCACTAAAAGAAAAGGCACACAAAAAAATGCTAAAGTAATGAGCAAAAATGACCAAATGGTCAAAAGATTTAGGCTTACCAATTGATCAAATTCGGCTAAAGGAGAAGGGTTGAGAAAGAATTGTAAAACTTGCACAAAAACTTAGAATGACCAAAAACAACTCCTAAACCTTACCAAGTTACAAGCATATTCGGCCAACCTCCCCCCTAGCCATATCGCCGTCCAAATTCATGGTCAAATGGCCATGAATTTGTTTCCAAAACATTTTCCTTGATACTTGCCCTATGTCCTCATATCTTTCCAAATTTTCTTGATTCCATACCATAAGTTAGAAATTTCCTTATTCCTTTAATCTACTAACCAAAAATAACAAGGTCAACACTTACCATATTTATGCTTGGCCGACACTTACCATAGTAGAGCAAAAATAAAAGTTGTCTAAATGCTATTTAAGGGATTCGAACCTCTCCCCTCATGCTAATACCCATGCGCCATTACCACCTTGCCCTTTACTCATCTTATGTCACTTATTAACACTTAAATTAACTTAAGTATTAATGACACTTGATCCACTTCAATAAATTTTCCAACAAAAATTATTCCTTACCCGAATAATTCTATACTCTTCTTCAGGACTATAATAAGCACGAAAAGTAATAAGGAAATTTTCCTTTATAGACTAATCACCAAAGCACACAATAAATCAATACTCGAACTTTCAGGGTGTTACAGCTGAGGTAATTAAACTTCTAGATGCTAGAGTTATTTATCCTATTTCTGATAGTACTTGGGTAAGTCCTGTGCAGGTTGTTCCAAAGAAGGGAGGCATGACTATTGTAGCTAACGAAAAGAATGAACTGATTCCAACAAGAACAGTCACAGGTTGGAGAGTTTGCATTGACTATAGGAAGTTGAACGATGCCACGAGATAAGATCACTTTCCTTTACCCTTCATTGATTAGATGTTAGAAAGATTATCTGGGCATATGTACTATTGCTTCCTAGACAGACTCTCTGGCTACTTCCAAATCCTAATAGCTCCTGAGGATCAAGAAAAGACCACATTTACATTTCCATACGGTATGTTTGCTTATCGCAGAATGCCTTTTGGATTATGTAATGCACCTTCTACTTTTCAGTGCTACATGCTAGTCATCTTTGATAAACTCGTGAAAGATATTATAGAGGTATTTATGGACGACTTTTCGGTATTTGGTAATTCTTTCCATCTTTGCCTTAAAAATTTAAAACAAGTTCTAATGAGATGTGAGGAAACAAACCTTGTGCTTAATTGGGAAAAGTGTCACTTTATGGTTCGAGAAGGGATTGTGTTAGGCCACAAAATTTCTAGTAAAGGGATTGTAACAGACCAAATTTGACCCTAATCGGAACGGTGGTTTCGGGACCACGAATCCGAGTCTGAGAAATATTTTTATATTATATTTTGTGTTTATTATATGTGAATTGATGTGTGTGAAAGTTTTGTAGAAAAATTTAATTGTTTGAGTGTTTAATTTAACAAAAAGGATTAAGTTGCTAAGGTGACAAAAGTAGTGAGCAAGAAATTAGAAGGGTAAAGTGAATTGTTTATTAAACTTAAGGATTTGCATGTCAAATTTCCACTTTCCATGTTAGTGGACGGTAATGATTAAGGAAGGAGATTATTTTGTATTTTTATAATGTGAATAATATATTTTATGATAATAAAATATGTATTATATAGTTTTAACTAAACAAATATTAAAAAAAAAAGAAGAAAAAGTGTTCATCTTCTACTCTTCATTGCTGAAACTTTAAGGAAGGGGAAGGGGAAGGATTTTCACCATTTCTATCCATTTCATGTTCTAATTAGGTAAGTGTTCAAGTTTATTTCTTGATGATTTTTGTTAATTGAGGTAGTCATCTTACAAATTAGCTAACCCATGACCGAATTTTTTTTGCTATAGATATGCCTTTCGAAAGTTGCCATGAAAATGATTTTTCTTGTGTTTGAGTGTTTTAAGTTAAATAAGCTATATGTATGTTAGATTATTAAGTTTCTTTACAATCTTTAATAAAGGTTAACTCAATTAAGAATTTGTGAGAAGAGGAACTCATGGATGAACTAAGTAGCATGAATAATGAAAGAAATGTGATGATAGTAGTATTATGAACATTTGACTTTGGCTTGATGTGGTGGAAAATTTTGGTAATTAGTTTTTGGAGTCTTAAGGACTTATTTGTAAACGGTATTTAATTATTGTGTTAAAAATGCAATTTAACGTTTTGTATAGATGTAATAAATGAAGGAGAAAATTTGGTTCTTAGGTTTCTAATTTAAATTATGTGTATTATTGAGTTTGAGCAAATAGATAGAATGAATGTGAATAAAATTTATTTGACATTTCATAGATCGGGAACAAAAAGAGAAAGAACTAGATGGGGGAAAGGCTAAGGTGAACGAATAGCCAGAAATTTCAAATCTATCGACTTCTAAGGTAAGTTCTTAAGCAAATATTTATTTAATGGATAATTATGAATATGTTAAATGATGATAATTGAAAATTTTGAGTATAAAATTTTGGGATAGCCGAATGTTCAAGTATGGAATTGGGTTGAATATATATATTTTGTAAATGTGATATAAAATAGTGTATTTGATATGATATGTGAAAGCAATGTGAGGTATACGATGTGATGATGATGGTAACATGTAAAAATGTGTATCGAAAGATTAAGCATGTGACTATTTCGGGCTCTGTGCCTAGCAGGCTTTGTGCCGGTGACCTATTTCGGGCTTTGTGCCTAGCAGGCTTTGTGCCGGTGACCTATTTCGGGCTCTGTGCCTAGCAGGCTTTGTGCCGGTAACCTATTTCGGGCTCTATGCCTAGCAGGCTTTGTGCCGGTGACCTATTTCGGGCTTTGATGCCTAGCAGGCTTAATGCCGGTGTATATGTCGAGCTTAATGACGATGATATATATTTATAAACCAATGACTCTGATTTATATGTGATGAAAAATGAATTTACATTAGGAACTAATGGCTCGGTAAGTATAAACTTTTGTGCTTGCTAGAAGTAAGGTAAGTTAGCGTATTATGATTTCAATTAAGTATGTTAGAATATGGTTGTGATTCAAAATGGATTTTATTAAGTATGTTAGAATATGGTTGTGATTCAAAATGGATTTTATTGAAAGCTATAAAGCTTATCGTTATTGTGTGAAAACATGTTGTATTATAAGAAGAGATTTAAATAAGCTATAAGTATAAATGTGAATGTGAAAGATTTGGATGTGTCTCTAATGATGCATAAATGAGATTATGTGATGGATATAAATGTGTACTTATTTGAGTTGGAATTTGCTAATGTTTATAACATATTTGTATATCATTTGGATTTTAGTGAATTACATGTGTTATATGGATAAGGTACAAATGCTTAAGATAATGATTTAATTGTATTCAGCAAGAGTTGTTTCATATGATGAATTCTTTGTTTTTAATGGTATATGCATAATGAGATTCAAGTTATAATGTTTAAATATTTTATTAATGAAAGTAAAATTTGCTTGAGACTTACTAAGCTTTTGAGCTTACCTTGTATGCATTCGTTGTTGGTTTTATAGATTTTGGACTTGGCTGCTGGCTCATCGGATCGTTGGGAAGTCAACCATACTATCACTCCTTTTGGTATATTCAAGTTAGTTATTTTTGAAACAAAGGCATGTATAGGCTAGTTTAGTGTGTGAATGATGTTTTATCTATATTCATAATATAGCCATGCGAAAATGACTTGAATACGATGTAAGTTTGGTATATATATATGTATATGTATATATGTAAATTCGGGTATGCTATGAATTCTTTTGGTAACTATGTTAAAAAGGCATATGTGTAATGCTTTGGGTTATTAGTTAGTATATATATATATTCGGCTATTGCATGATTATACAGGTTACGATTTGGTTTTATGATTTACGGTATTTTGAATAAAGTAATGTGAAACACCCCAAACCCGGCCCACGAGCCTGGACCGAATCTGATTTGTTCCTCAAGTAAACCGATTCAAAGTTCGTTTGTTTCTTGGGAAAAACTTGTGCGATTTTAAGAAAAATATCGTTTTGGGTTGGGTTTGAGTTAAAAACCCATTTATCTTATTTTAAAATCCAATTAATTAAGGTGACAAAACAATTAGGGTTTATTTTTAAAGAAATAAATTTTACTTAACTTTAATTGAAAATAATTCGTAACATAGTGATTAAAAAAAATAAAAGTAAAGAAATGAAACTTATGGCCTTATTACATCAAGTAAAATCCCAAAATAAAATTCTAAAATACTTAAATAAAATTAAATATCCATATTGAATAAAAATTCAAGCTGAGCATGGCCCTCCCTAAGTTTCTGCCGAACCAGATCCATTATTGATCGTCACCTGAAAAATAGTCCCACAATGGGGTGAGTCAACAGACTCAATGTGTATACAACACTAAAATTCAATAGATCAGGCATACATTTTCATATCAAATACTTATTCATATAACAGATAAAAATGATGATGCAACCCAAACCCAAACCTAGGTGCCATCCGCTACACATCCCCGTACCAACCTGCATGCCGTGGGGACAACTAAGTCAACCCTCCATCCGCTACACACCATCAAAGGCAGTCGCTGCAGTCGACGTGCTCATCGCCCATATAAAATTTGTGGCATAGCCACCAGATAATTGTGTCATGAGACATCACATTCAGATAATGTAACCGGTTACCACATTCGGATAATGTAACCGGTTACCATATTCGATATAATGTGACCGAAGTCACCACATTCGAGATAGTGAGACCAAAGTCACCACATTCACTTCCCCTTTCTCATATAACCCGAATGCCCCATATTATTCATATTATGCATATCATACTTAAATTCACATTCATGTCACTTTTCACATGTTAAATATAACATATTTCGTAATCCTAGTAGGAGTAGGAAACGTGCACTGAGTACTTTGTACCATAACATGGTACATTAGCCACATTCTTATATTTTCATATTAGAACATATAACAAGTTTAAGCCATACATCGTATTAAAAGATAGTGTGGGGTACACACTGATTAAACTTAGCAAATTCCTTGAGATCTCGTGTCTGATCTACCGCTTAGATCCTTAATCCCTACATTTGATTAATCACTTACTAATTTAATAAAAAGCCATTCGGCCATAAATCCAAATCCTAGTAGGATTAGTATACTTTAAAACTTACCTTGTTGTCGATTTGATAATTAATCAAATCCCGGAAACTTGTATTCTTCTCCTTTGAAATCAGCTAATCACTAGATCCCTTGAATTGGTTAGTTTTCAGCTTAAAACACATAAAAATAGATCTAACTACTAAAATAGGCCTTGGCTGAATATTTATAGTCACTTACCTTAAGGATCTTAAATCCCGAAATTATCCTTTGGTTATAGCTTCTGTCGAAATCCTTAAAACCACATGTTAGATCAACTTCAAACCTTTAACCACAATCAATGGCCCTTGGCCGAATGTCAGATATGACTTACCTTGATGGTCAAATCCCGAAGATCTTTTCCTTTATAGTTGACTATGGCAAAAATCCCGAAAGAATCCTTCCAAATTTCGGCAAATAAGAATATTGATGGGATTAGTCCTAGATTTCGACAAATCTAAAAGAAAAGAATAGAAATCAAAACTTGTTCTTACCCTTTCTTGAAGAAATCGACAGCACCTATGCTTGAAGCCCCTCAAAGATTCGACTTTTGATGGATTGGAAAGAAAAGAAATTGGCTAATAGTGATATCTTGAATTTTCGGCTTTGGCTAACAAAAAGAAGAAGAACAAATGCTCTTAGGAAATTCGGCAGAGAGAAGGGTTGAGAGAAAGAATGATGAATGGCCCTCTTTTCCTTATATAGCCGAATTTACTAACTTAGAATCCCTTACTTGGCCATCACTCTTCTATTTTGATAGCTTTATCTCTTTAATTATCTCCTAAAATAAAAGATAATTCAGCAACTATCCTTACTTAGCCGAAATTATTAAACTTAAAGTCCCTTACTTGGCCATCACTTCTCCCTTATTTTCCTAATTAAAGAATAATTCCTCATTTATCTCTTGAAAATAATGATAAATAATTCCATTATTTATCCCTTATTTATCCACTATTTATCTCTTAAAAATAAAAGAATAAAGGCTCCTAAATTATAGCCTTGTGTCGTCCACCTCACTTCTTCTGGAAGCAAAATAAAATTTCTTTTATTTGCTTTCCCTGTGACTCGAACTCAGGCCCAATACCCTTGCATGTGGCGCCTTTTCAGAGGCCCTAAATGGCATCTCCAGCCACTTTTCCAAGCTTTTTTTGCGTGTCAAATTTCACATACTTTTTCTCTTAAGGCCACCTTGCCTTAATTTCCGCTTTTAAACTTTAAAACTCGACATTTCTAAGTCATTTCTAAGTTTCCAAAAATTTTCGTTTGCCTCTTTAAACTTGACATTTCCTTACATTTCCAAGTTTCCAAATGTTCACTTTCCTCTTTTGAATCATTTCTAAATCACTTCCTTACATTTCCAAGTTTCCAAAAATATTCACTTTCCTCTTTTAAACCTAACATTTCCATACATTTCGTGTTTCCAAAAATGTTCATAACACATAAGACATGTCATTTCGTACAATTAAACCGAAAATGCATAGGCCCTTTTCGAGGATGTTACTGATTCTACCCTCCTTAAAAATAATTTCGTCCTCAAAATTACTTATTAACGAATAATCGTACATCTTAACTCACCGCACTACGCTTATGCTGCGCACTCTGATCTTAATAGAACCATCATACTTCCTAGGCACAATCTCTAAGTTCACGTCCCCTAGAACTCATTTCTAACGCCGCGATTTAATCTGATTTAAGAGTTTTATACATTAGTACTTTTGTTTCACTTGATTAACAGCGGCGGTTTATGAAAAGAGATGTTTAAAAGTGGTTCTTTCGATCAAACAAAGTTCTCAGCTCAAGTTCACTATTCAGAAAGTCACGTTCACATTCATCAACCAATTATGAACTTCCGTTCATTCAGAGAAATGTTGTAGTTTTCATTGTTGTTGTTTTTTTCCACTACCCAGGGGTATTTTTGTAATTTGTCCTACAGGGGTATTTTCGTAATTTATCAAAATAAGGTTCCTTGGTGATTTTGTCAATAAGGGTATTTTGGTAATTTTGCGTTCTCGGGGTATTTTTTTTTGAAAATTTGAAATCCAGGGGTATTTCGGTAATTTTGAAACTCAGGGGTATTTTGGTAATGAACCAGGGTAATTTTGTAAAGCTTAATAATTCAGGGGTATTGCAGATTTTACAAAACTTTAGGGTTATCTTTGAGAATTCATTTTTTTTTTCAAATCGGGGATGTTGCAAAAATTTTGGAAATTAGGGTTATTTTGGTAATTTGCAAGTTAGGGGCAATTTCGTAATTTTCCAAAATCAAGGTATTTTGATATTTTGCAAATTAGGGTTATAAAGTAAGGAAATTTTGCTAAAACTATGGGTAGTTTGGACATTTTATAAACCAAGGGCATTTTTTTAATTTCGCCACTAGGGGTATTTTTGTAATTTCATAAATCAAAAATTTTTCGGAAAATTTTGTAAAAATAGTTCTTACTAATTAAAAGGGTAATTTTAAGAGTTTTAAAACTACGGTTTTTTTAAAAATACGGCTAGTTCCCTTTCGAGTTTTAGTTATTGCGTTTAGCCTGCGATTGAGTCCTCTTGGTTAGGGTGAACCGTAGCTACGCACCAGGTAGGATTCCAGCGAAGAGGAGGTGAGTCACTAGGACTGCTTAAGTACCAGGCTCTTCCGGATCCAATCCTAGACATGCGCACAGGGGTTACCACACCCTAACTCGGCGACTTAGCCATAGGGTTGTTTAGTTAGGCACTAAGTCTTATGTAAATGTTGGGGAAAACTAGTCCTAGGGTTCAAGTACTTATCATGCTATTCTACGTTCCATTCCTCTTCTACCCTTCTATAATTCACATAATCACACAGATGGTTAGGGGTACTTACCTGGTGGACTGCGGGTCGGAGACTTAGGTGCCATGCCAGAAAACCTGCTCATTTTCAGAAATACTTCCATAAAACTCATTTGGGCTCGCTTTGAAAACGTTTTGGGCCTTAAACCTCAGGCCGAGAGTTTGAAACGGGCTCTGATACCAAACTAAAACACCCCAAACCCGGCCCACGGGCCTGGACCGAATCTGGTATGTTCCTCAAGTAAACCGATTTAAAGTTCGTCTGTTTCTTGGGAAAAGCTTGTGTGATTTTAAGAAAAATATCGTTTTGGGTTGGGCTTGAGTTAAAAGCCCATTTATCTTATTTTAAAATCCAATTAATTAAGGTGACAAAACAATTAGGGTTTATTTTTAAAGAAATAAATTTTACTTAACTTTAATTGAAAATAATTCGTAACATAGTGATTAAAAAAAATAAAAGTAAAGAAATGTAACTTATGGCCTTATTACATCAAGTAAAATCCCAAAATAAAATTCTAAAATACTTAAATCAAAATTAAATATCCATATTGAATAAAAATTCAAGTGAGCATGGCCTCCCTAAGCCTGCACAACCCGGTCTATTATTGATCGTCACACCAAAAATAGTCCCACAATGAAATGGGCCGAGTCAATGAGACTCAATGTACACACAACACTAAAATTCAATAGATCGGCATACATTTTCATATCAAATACTTATTCATATATGAGATAAAAATGATGATGCAACCCAAACCCAAACCTAGGTGCCATCCGCTACACATCCCCGTACCAACCTCGCACACACCGGGGACTACTAAGTCAACCCTCCATCCGCTACACACCATCGAAGCGATGGCTGCGATCGACGATGCTCATCGCCCATATAAAATTTGTGGCATAGCCACCGATATAATTGTGTCATGAGACACCACATTCGCATAATGTAACCGGTTACCATATTCGGATAATGTGACCAAGTCACCACATTCGAGATAGTGAGACCAAAGTCACCACATTCACTTCCCTTTCTCATATAACCCGAATGCCCCATATTATTCTTATTATGCATATCATACTTAAATTAACATTCATGTCACTTTTCACATGTTAAATATAACATATTTCGTAATCCTAGTAGGAGTAGGAAACGTGCACAGTACTTTGTACCATAACATGGTACATTAGCCACATTCTTATATTTTCATATTAGAACATATAACAAGTTTAAGCCATACATCGTATTAAAAGATAGTGTGGGGTACACACTGATTAAACTTAGCAAATTCCTTGAGATCTCGTGTCTCGATCTACCGCTTAGATTCTTAATCCCTACATTTGATTAATCACTTACTAATTTAATAAAAAGCCATTCGGCCATAAATCCAAATCCTAGTAGGATTAGTATACTTTAAAACTTACCTTGTTGCCGATTTGATAATTAATCAAATCCCGAAAACTTGTATTCTTCTCCTTTGAAATTAGCTAATCACTAGATCCCTTGAATCGGTTAGTTTTCGGCTTAAAACACATAAAAATAGATCTAACTACTAAAATAGGCCTTGGCCGAATATTCATAGTCACTTACCTTAAGGATCTTAAATCCCGAAATCATCCTTTGGTTATAGCTTCTGTCGAAATCCCTAAAACCACATGTTAGATCAACTTCTAACCTTTAATCACAATCAATGGCCCTTGGCCGAATGTCAGATATGACTTACCTTGATGGTCAAATCCCGAAGATTTTTTCCTTTATAGTTGACTATGGCAAAAATCCCGAAAGAATCCTTCCAAATTTCGGCAAATAAGAATATTGATGGGATTAGTCCTAGATTTCGACAAATCTAAAAGAAAAGAATAGAAATCAAAACTTGTTCTTACCCTTTCTTGAAGAAATCGACAGCACCTATGCTTGAAGCCCCTCAAAGATTCGGCTTTTGATGGATTGGAAAGAAAAGAAATTGGCTAATGGTGATATCTTGAATGTTCGGCTTTGGCTAACAAAAAGAAGAAGAACAAATGCTCTTAGGAAATTCGGCAGAGAGAAGGGTTGAGAGAAAGAATGATGAATGGCCCTCTTTTCCTTATATAGCCAAATTTACTAACTTAGAATCCCTTACTTAGCCATCACTCTTCTATTTTGATAGCTTTATCTCTTTAATTATCTCCTAAAATAAAAGATAATTCAGCAACTATCCTTACTTAGCCGAAATTATTAAACTCAAAGTCCCTTACTTGGCCATCACTTCTCCCTTATTTTCCTAATTAAAGAATAATTCCTCATTTATCTCTTGAAAATAATGATAAATAATTCCATTATTTATCCACTATTTATCTCTTAAAAATAAAAGAATAAAGGCTCCTAAATTATAGCCTTGTGCCGTCCACCTCACTTCTTCTGGAAGCAAAATAAAATTTCTTTTATTTGCTTTCCCTGTGACTCGAACTCAGGCCCAATCCCCTTGCATGTGGCGCAATTTCCAGAGGCCCTAAGTGGCATCTCCAGGCCACTTTTCCAAGCCTGTTTGCGTGTCAAATTTCACATACTTTTTCTCTTAAGGCCACCTTGCCTTAATTTCCTCTTTTAAACTTTAAAACTCGACATTTCTATGTCATTTCTAAGTTTCCAAAAATTTTCGTTTGCCTCTTTAAACTTAACATTTCATTACATTTCCAATTTTCCAGAAATGTTCACTTTCCTCTTTTGAATCATTTCTAAATCACTTCCTTACATTTCTAAGTTTCCAAAAATGTTCACTTTCCTCTTTTAAACCTAACATTTCCATACATTTCCAGTGTTTCCAAAAATGTCCACTTTCCTCTTTTAAACCTAACATTTCCATACATATCCAGGTTTCCAAAAATGTTCATAACACATAAGACATGTCATTTCGTACAATTAAACCGAAAATGCATAGGCCCTTTTCAGGATGTTACATAATGATTTGATAATACATATTTGGTTACATTATATACATACTTAGGTGATTAATGATAGACATTAAGTTAATGCATGACATATTGTGCGTAAATTGTATGTGAAAATGATATGCGATAGATCAGGAAGTGAATGGAAATTTTGATTCATGATTTTATTAAATTTTTTTATGTCTAAGATATATATATTTTGTTATAAATGGAACTTAGGATATGCTCAGTCATAGTGCATTAATATTGAGAATTGCATGTACATTAAAGAAATGAGTAGGTATGATTGGTTGGTTTTATATATATATTGACGTGATGTGTGAACTTGTGAAGATAAGTATATATATATTTGTTGTTTGATAGTTGCTAGTACTTGAGCATTCATGTTATACACTATTACAATTTAATTTATCTTCTTTGTGGTTTTTGATAATACTCATATCATATGATTATTAAACCATACATCGTTGCATACATAGATAATAAGAAAAGTGTTTATGTTTTTTGTAAGTAACATCTTGTGACCCTAATCCGGCGACGGATATGAGTTGGGGTGTTACATTTTATTGGTATCAGAGCTTGCGATTTAGTCGATTCTAGGACTACCGTAGCGCGTAAGAGTCTAGCTATACATGCCTTTGAATTGTATATACGATAGTGTGGTGACTTCTTAAATTGTATTTTATATAGTAAATGGATTCCGATCCTGATAGAGCCGTAGCTGATGATGTAGAGAGCGTCGCGCCTGGTCTCTCACGTGGATCAGCGCCATTAGACTCTCGACCAGTTTCGGGTAGCCATGAGGGGGAGGCTAAACAAGCCTTCTACCAGATGATGAATGAGTGGTTTACTCGGTTTATTCAGACTAACCCAGCTGTACAACAACCTCCACCTTCGAATAATCCAACTCTGGTACCTTCAGCACCCCCGATGATAGATCTGATGAGATCTAGTAGGCCTCTCGTTGATAAAATCAGGAAATATGGGGCCGAAGAATTCAAAGCAAATGATGATGATGATGCGGAACGAGCCAAGATGTGGCTTGATAACACTATTTGGGTACTTGATGAGCTATCTTGTACTCTAGATGAATGCCTAAAATGTGCTATATCCTTATTACGGGACACTGCATATCACTGGTGAAATACACTAGTATCAGTGGTTCCAAAAGAAAAAGTGACGTGGGATTTCTTCCTTATTAGTCAGAGGTTCATTGATCAAAAAAGGAAGGAATTTCTGGAGCTAAAACAAGGCCACATGATCAGTAATGTGAGAATATGAGCGAAAAATTTGTCGGATTGAGCCGATATGCTCGAGAGTGTGTATCAACTGAAGCCATCATGTGTAAAAGATTTGAAGACGGTCTGAATGAAGACATAAAGTTGCTTGTTGGCATTCTTGAAATCAAAGAATTCGTGACACTAGTCGAGCGAGCTTGCAAAACTGAAGAGCTCGGAAAGGAGAAAAGAAAAGCTGAAATGGAAGCTAGAGACATTCGAAAAAAATCATCGAGTAAAATTTTCCATTCAGTGCATAAGAAGACCCCAGCCGACATAAAGCCACTTCAGACTTGCCTAGACGTCATCGACCTCTAGTGAGTTCCCGAGCCACTTCGATAGCTAGTGTTGGTAATGTTCCACAGAATCGGGCCGAGTGTAAACATTGTGGGAAATGGCATCTTGGGAGTTGTAGAGTTCGTGATCGGTTCTGCTTTAAATGTGGATCATCGGACCATTTTATTCGAGAGTGCCCGATGTTAGCCGAGCAAAATACGACTCAGAACACTAGACCGAGCAGCATGCCAGCACGGGGCAGACCACTCAGACATTCAGGCCAAGTAGGTGGCAGTTAGAGAGGGACGAAGGACACTGCAATACGATCAGAGGCTAGAGCTCTAGCTAGAGCTTATGCTACACGAGCCAGGGAGGATGCTTCTTCCCTATATGTCATTACCGGTACTTTTACACTTTATGATACTACTGTGATTGCATTGATTGATCCTAGTTCGACTCATTCATACGTATGTGAAACTCTAGTATCCAGTAAGACTCTGCCAGTTGAGTCTACTGAGTTTGTGATTAGTGTGTCCAACCCTTTGGGTAGATGTGTACTTGTTGATAAAGTGTGTAGAGGTTGCCCATTGATGATTCGGGATTCTTGCTTTCCAGCCGACTTAATGTTGTTGCCTTTCGACGAGTTCGATGTAATTTTGGGAATGGACTGGTTAACTTTGCATGATGCCATGGTGAATTGCAAAAGAAAGCTTATTGATTTGAGATGTCAGAACAGTGAGATCATCAGAGTTGAATCCAGTGATTTAAATGGGTTAGCTACAGTAATATCCTCGATGTTAGCCCGAAAGTATGTGAGAAAAGGGTGCGAAGCTTATTTGGCCTATGTATTGGATAATAAAGTGTCTGAAAAACATATTGAATCTGTACCAGTTGTGTGTGAATACCCAGATGTGTTTCCTGAAGAATTACAGGGTTTACCACCAGTACGAGAGATTGAGTTCGGCATTGAATTAGTACTGGGAACGACTCCGATCTCGATAGCTTTGTATCGGATGGCACCTACTGAGTTAAAAGAGTTGAAAACACAGTTGCAAGAGTTAACAGATAGGGGCTTTGCACGACCGAGCTTCTCTCCTTGGGGTGCACCTGTTCTTTTTGTGAAAAAGAAAGATGGAACGATGCGAATGTGTATTGATTATCGGCAACTGAATAAGGTAACTATAAAGAATAAGTACCCGCTACCTCGGATTGATAATTTGTTTGATCAGTTGAAAGGGGCTTCAGTATTTTCAAAGATAGATTTGAGATCGGGTTATTATCGATTCTAGTCGTCAATACAGATGTGCCAAAGACTGCATTCCGAACGAGGTACGGACATTTTGAGTTTCTGGTTATGCCTTTTGGACTTACTAATGCACCTGCTGTTTTTATGGATCTGATGAATCGGGTCTTCAGACAGTTTTTGGATCGATTTGTAGTAGTGTTTATTGATGATATACTGATCTATTCCAAAGATGAAACTGAGCATGCCGAGCATGCCGAGCATTTGAGATTAGTATTACAAACTTTGCGAGATCAACAGTTGTATGCAAAGTTTAGTAAATGTGAATTTTGGATGAATGAAGTTAGCTTCTTGGGTTATGTTGTTTCAGCGTCAGGTATTCCGCTAGATCCAAACAAAATATCGGCCATACTCGATTGGAAACCACCAAAGAATGTTTCCGAGATTTGAAGCTTTCTGGGACTTGCGGGATACTACAGACGATTTGTAAAAGGTTTTTCTGTGATAGCTACACCGTTGACAAAGTTATTGTAGAAAGATGTCAGGTTCGAGTGGTCGAAAAAGTGTCAGAAAAGCTTCGATCAGTTGAAAGCCTGTTTGACCGAAGCTCCAGTGTTAGTTTAGCCTGAATCGGGTAAAGAATTTGTTGTTTATTCTGATGCTTCTTTGAATTGTTTGAGCTGTGTTTTGATGCAGAAAGGCAAAGTCGTAGCCTACGTTTCGAGACAATTGAAGCCGCACGAAAGAAATTACTCGACACATGACTTAGAACTCGCAGCTATTGTGTTTGCATTGAAAATTTGGCGTCATTACTTATACGGTGAGAAATGTCATGTTTACTCGGATCACAAAAGTCTGAAGTATTTGATGACTCAGAAAGACCTGAACTTGAGACAACGCAGATGGTTAGAACTGTTAAAAGACTATGAGTTGGTGATTGACTACCATCCGGGGAAAGCTAACATTGTCGCAGATGCGTTAAGTCGAAAATCATTGTTTGCTCTTCGTGCATTGAACGTACAGATGGTTATGTCTAGTGATGGTTCGACCATAGCCGAGTTAAAAGTAAGACCGATGTTTATTCAGCAAATTTATGATGCACAGAAAATCGACAAGGATTTGATTACTAGACGAATTCAGTGTGAAAAAGATGCGGAATCAAAGTTTCAAATTGATGCAAATGATTGTGTGAACTTTAAAAGCCGAATATGTGTTTCGAAGGACATGGATTTGATTCAGATGATTTTGAGTAAGGCTTATAGTGGGCGATTATCGATACATCCGGGTAACACGAAAATGTACAAAGATTTGAAACAGTTCTATTGGTGGCCTAGCATGAAACGGGATATATCCGAATTTGTTTCAAAGTGCTTAATTTGTCAGCAAGTAAAAGCCAAGCATCAAGTGCCTTCTGGGTTACTTCAGCCGATCATGATACCTGGATGGAAATGGGATAGAATCACTATGGATTTTGTATCTGGTTTGCCTATGACACCGAGCAAGAAAGATGCGATGCAGGTTATAGTGGATGATCCGACCAAATCGGCTCATTTTGTACCAACAAATGCAATTTGTTCGCTCGATAAACTTGCTGAGTTGTATGTATCTCAAATTGTGAGATTACATTGTGTGTCGAGTTCTATTGTTTCAGACAGAGATCCGAGATTCACATCGCGATTTTGGAAGAAGTTACAAGATGCTTTAGGTACTAAACTCCATTTTAGCACAGCCTTCCATCCACAGACAGGCGGTAAGACTTAGCGAACCATTTAGATACTTGAGGACATGTTGAGATGTTGTGTTCTTGAGTTTGAAGGTACATGGGAAAGATACATACCTATGATTGAATTTGCATATAATAACAGTTTTCAATCAAGTATCAAAATGGCACCTTATGAAGCTCTTTATGGTCGCAAGTGCCGTACACCGTTGTATTGGACTGAGCTTAGTGAAAGCAAAATACACGGGGTTGATTTGATTAAAGAGACTGAACAGAAAGTGGCTGTGATCAGAGATAATTTGAAAGCTGCCTCGGATAGACAAAAGTCTTATGCTGATTTGAAGCGTAAAAATGCTGAATTTCAAGTCGGAGATCGAGTGTTTTTGAAAGTTTCCCCATGGAAGAAGGTACTCCGATTTGGTAGAAAAGGCAAACTGAGCCGAGGTTCATCGGACCGTACGAGATCATCGAACGTATTGGGCCTGTTGCTTATAGATTGAAGTTGCCCTCTGAATTGGAAAAGATACACAATGTATTTCATGTTTCGATGCTTCGTAGATATAGATCAGATCCGTCACATGTGATCACCTCGTCAGAGATTGAAATCCGATCTGATATGACGTATAAGGAAGAAACGATCCATATTTTAGCTCAGGAAATGAAAGAGTTAAGAAATAAGAAAATTCCATTAGTGAAAGTATTATGGAACAGGCACGGAGTTGAAGAGGCTACGTGGGAGCCCATGGACTCATTAAGGAAACAATATCCAACTTTGTTTAACGGTAAGATTTTCGAGGACGAAAATCCTTAAGGGGGGAGAGTTGTAACAGACCGAATTTGACCCTAATCGGAATGGTTTTGAGACCACGAATCTGAGTCTGAGAAATATTTTTATATTATATTTTGTGTTTATTATATGTGAATTGATGTGTGTGAAAGTTTCGTAGAAAAATTTAATTGTTTGAGTGTTTAATTTAACAAAAAGGATTAAGTTGCTAAGGTGACAAAAGTAGTGAGCAAGAAATTAGAAGGGTAAAGTGAATTGTTTATTAAACTTAAGGATTTGCATGTCAAATTTCCACTTTGCATGTTAGTGGACGGTAATGATTAAGGAAGGAGATTATTTTGTATTTTTATAATGTGAATAATATATTTTATGATAATAAAATATGTATTATATGGTTTTAACTAAATAAAGATTAAAAAAAAAAGAAGAAGAAAAAGTCTTCATCTTCTACTCTTCATTGCCGAAACTTTAAGGAAGGGGAAGGGGAAGGATTTTCACCATTTCTAGCCATTTCATGTTCTAATTAAGTGAGTGTTCAAGTTTATTTCTTGATGATTTTTGTAAATTGAGGTAGTCATCTTACAAATTAGCTAACCCATGACCGAAATTTTTTTGCTATAGATATGCCTTTCGAAAGTTGCCATGAAAATGATTTTTCTTGTGTTTGAGTGTTTTAAGTTAAATAAGCTATATGTATGTTAGATTATTAAGTTTCTTTACAATCTTTAATAAAGGTTAACTTAATTAAGAACTTGTGAGAAGAGGAACTCATGGATGAACTAAGTAGCATGAATAATGAAAGAAATGTGATGGTAGTAGTATTATGAACATTCGGCTTCGGCTTGATGTGGTGGAAAATTTTGGTAATTAGTGTTTGGAGTCTTAAGGACTTATTTGTAAACGGTATTTAATTATTATGTTAAAAATGCAATTTGACGTTTTGTATAGATGTAATAAATGAATGAGAAAATTCGGTTCTTAGGTTTCTAATTTTAATTATGTGTATTATTGAGTTTGAGCAAATAGATAGAATGAATGTGAATAAAATTTATTTGACATTTCATAGATCGGGAACAAAAATAGAAAGAACTAGATCGGGGAAAGGCTAAGGTGAACGAATAGCCAAAAATTTCAAATCTATCAATTTCTAAGGTAAGTTCTTAAGCAAATATTTATTTAATGGATAATTATGAATATGTTAAATGATGATAATTGATAATTTTGAGTATAAAATTTTGGGATAGCCGAATGTTCAAGTATGGAATTGGGTTAAATATATATATTTTGTAAATGTGATATAAAATAGTGTATTTGATATGATATGTGAAAGCAATGTGAGGTATACGATGTGATGATGATAGTAACATGTAAAAATGTGTATTGAAAGATTAAGCATGTGACTATTTCGGGCTCTGTGCCTAGCAGGCTTTGTGCCGGTGACATATTTCGGGCTCTGTGCCTAGCAGGCTTTGTTCCGGTAACCTATTTCGGGCTCTATGCCTAGCAGGCTTTGTGCCGGTGACCTATTTCAGGCTTTGATGCCTAGCAGGCTTAATGCCGGTGTATATGTCAGGCTTAATGACAGTGATATATATTTATAAACCAATGACTCCTGATTTATATGTGATGAAAAATGAATTTCTGTTAGAAACTACTAGCTCGGGTAAGTATAAACTTTTGTGCTTGCTATAAGTAAGGTAAGTTAGCGTATTATGATTTCAATTAAGTATGTTAGAATATGGTTGTGATTCAAAATGGATTTTATTGAAAGCTATAAAGCTTATCGTTGTTGTGTGAAAACATGTTGTATTATAAGAAGAGATATAAATAAGCTATAAGTATAAATGTGAATGTGAAAGATTTGGATGTGTCTCTAATGATGCATAAATGAGTTTATGTGATGGATATAAATGTGTACTTATTTGAGTTGGAATTTGCTAATGTTTATAACATATTTGTATATCATTTGGATTTTAGTGAATTACATGTGTTATATGGATAAGGTACAAATGCTTAAGATAATGATTTAATTGTATTCAGCAAGAGTTGTTTCATATGATGAATTATTTGTTTTTAATGGTATATGCATAATGAGATTCAAGTTATAATGTTTAAATATTTTATTAATGAAAGTAAAATTTGCTTGAGACTTACTAAGCTTTTGAGCTTACCTTGTATGCATTCGTTGTTGGTTTTATAGATTTTGGACTTGGCTGCTGGCTCATCAGATCGTTGGGAAGTCAACCATACTATCACTCCTTTTGGTATATTCAAGTTAGTTATTTTTGAAACAAAGGCATGTATAGGCTAGTTTAGTGTGTGAATGATGTTTTATCTATATTCATAATATAGCCATGCGAAAATGGCTTGAATACGATGTAAGTTTGGTATATATATATGTATATGTATATATGTAAATTCGGGTATGCTATGAATTCTTTTGGTAACTATGTTAAAAAGGCATATGTGTAATGCTTTGGGTTATTAGTTAGTATATATATATTCGGCTATTGCATGATTATACAGGTTACGATTTGGTTTTATGATTTATGGTATTTTGAATAAAGTAATGATTTGATAATACATATTTGGTTACATTATATACATACTTAGGTGATTAATGATAGACATTAAGTTAATGCATGACATATTGTGCATAAATTGTATGTGAAAATGATATGCGATAGATCAGGAAGTGAATGGAAATTTTGATTCATGATTTTATTACATTTATTTATGTCTAAGATATATATATTCCGTTATAAATGGAACTTAGGATATGCTCAGTCATATTGTATTAATATTGAGAATTGCATGTACATTAAAGAAATGAGTAGGTATGATTGGTTGGTTTTATATATATATTGACGTGATGTGTGAACTTGTGAAGATAAGTATATATATTTGTTGTTTGATAGTTGCTAGCAGTTGAGCATTCATGTTATACACTATTACAATTTAATTTATCTTGCTGTGGTTTTTGATAATACTGTATCTGTTATGATTATTAAACCATACAGCATTGCATACATAGATAATAAGAAAAGTGTTTATGTTTTTTGTAAGTAACACCTTGTGACCCTAATCCGGCGACGAATATGAGTTGGGGTGTTACAGGGATTGAGGTTGATAAAGCAAAAATTGAAACCATAGAAAAATTACCTCCTCCTAGTTCAGTTAAGGCTATTAGAAGCTTTTTAGGACATGCTGGATTTTATAGAAGATTTATTAAGAATTTTTCCAAAATACTAAGCCTCTAACAAAACTACTAGAGAAAGATGTGCCTTTCGATTTTGATCAGGAATGTTTAGAAGCATTTAATACCCTCAAAAATAAATTAACAAATGCTCCAATTATAATTGCATCTGATTGGAATTTACCCTTTGAACTAATGTGTGATGCGAGTGACTTTGCAGTAGGTGCGGTTTTGGGACAACGAAGAGACAAGCATTTTCAGCCGATCTATTATGCTAGAAAAACATTGACGGCCGCACAAGAAAATTACACCAGCAAAAAAAAAAGAATTGCTAGCTTTGGTTTTTGCATTTGATAAATTTAAACAGTATTTGATATTATCTAAAGTTGTCGTTTACACTGACCATTCAGCTCTTCGTTATCTTTTAAATAAATCTGATGCAAAACCTCGACTCATAAGATGGATTTTACTCTTATAGGAATTTGATTTGGAAATTCAAGATAAGAAAGGAGCTGAAAATCTTGCAGCAAACCATCTTTCTAAGCTTGAAAATCCACATGTCAAAGAACTCGATGAGAGTGAGATAAATGATTCATTTCCTGAAGAACAACTATTTGCTATATCTGACTCCGAGGTATCTTAGTCTGCAGACATTGCGAATTACTTAGCTGCTAACATCCTACCAAAAAGGTTAACACATCATCAAAAGAAGCGATTCTTTGCTGATGCGAAAAACTATTTTTGGGAGGACCCTTTTCTTTTCTATATATGTGCAGATCAAGTAATTCAGAGATGTGTTACAAAGGCAGAAGCAAGAAAAATCCTAGAACATTTCCATTCAGGACCATTAGGAGGACATTATAATGGGGTTAAGACAGCACATAAAACACTCGAATTAGGTTTTCATTGGCCCACTCTGTTCAAAGACAGTAACAGGTATGTTGCTTCTTGTGATAGATGTCAGAGAACAGGTAATATCTCTAAACGTAATGAAATGCCTCAAACGTATATGCTATCATGTGAAATATTTGATGTATGGGGTATTAATTTCATGGGTACATTCCCTAGCTCATTTGGGAATAAATACATTTTAGTAGCAGTGTATTATATGTTGAAATGGGTGGAAGCTCAAGCTACTAATGATACTAGAGTGGTAGTGAGATTTCTTAAGAAACTCTTCTCTCGATTTGGAACACCCAGAGCAATTATTAGTGATAGGGGTACTCATTTTTTTAATGCTCAATTTGATAAAGTCTTAAAGAGATATGGAGTACACCACAGAACAACTACCCCTTATCACCCTCAAACCAGTGGACAAGTGGAAGTAGCAAATCGAGAGCTTAAGCGTATTCTAGAGAAAACAGTAGAATCAAACAAGAAAGATTGGGCATTAAAAGTAGACTATGCTTTATGGGCCTATAGAACCGCTTTTAAAACTCCCATAGGAACATCCCCATACAGACTTGTCTACGGAAAAAGTTGTCATCTACTATTTGAATTAGAGCACAAAGCATTTTTGGCAATAAAATTCTTAAACTACGATCTTAAACTTGTAGGTGAAAAAAGAACAATGCAGTTGAACGAGCTAGATAAATGGCGAGATAATGCCTACGAGAACTCACGTCTATATAAGGAGGCAACAAAGCGATGCCATGATGCTCGTTTAAAGCAAACAAAGCAATTCGAAGTGGGAGATCTTGTTGTACTATACAATTCAAAGCTCAAATTGTTTCCTGGAAAGCTAAAATCAAGATGGTCAGGTCCATTCGTAATCAAAACTATTTTTTCCTATGGCACAATCGAGGTAACTCATCCAACTAATGACACATTCAAGGTAAATGGTCAGCAACTTAAAATATATAATGGTGAAGATTTTAGGGATATGAGAGAGGAGTTTCAACTCTGTGAACCTTCATATAGAAATGAAAATAGGGTAATCTAGCTTAAGAATTTAAATGAACACTTCTCGGGGGCAATCCGAGCACTAACCTCACTAATATCCATATTTTTTATTTTTAGCATTTAACTAAGAACTAACCAATTTAATAGGTGTAGGATTTCCTACTCACACGGCCTAGCACACGAGCGTGGCCGTGGCCGTGTGGACACCGCGGGAAGAGACATTGGCGAAGACCGTGCAGGCCAAGGAAGAAAAACTTTTCCCCAACACGGGCTATGATAAAACACCACCGCCGTGCGATATGGTCGTGGTCGAATCTGTCCCGAAAACACAACCTGCGATAAAAGTGCCACAGTCGTGCGATGAGGTTGTGGTTGATACTGACTAATTACCATGGGCGTGTGACTATAAACATGGGTGTGGGAGAAATGAATGAAACATCACACGGCCGTGCGATTAGGCCATGTGACATAACACGCCAAGGGAACACGGGCGTTGTCTACTACTCAAGCGCACCCTAATTCAAAATTCTTGAAACACATGGGCTAAACAAAGGGCACACGGGTGTGGCCACTAACCGTGTTCCCTACTCCCTATTTAAAGCAACCGACGGCTCATCTTTCCCAAAATTCCCCCCAAAACCCTAGCCGTTTTCCCCGAACAACCTACCTTTCTCTCCCATTTCGGCCACCGACGACCATTCCTCTTCACCCCTTCACTTCTCTTTCCTCATTTTCCCCTAATTTTTCTCCTTTCCACTTCTTCTTTCATGCTTCCAAGCATGCAATCCACACCCGTGCGCCACCCCCACGTCCGTACCACCGCTTCAGAACACCTCTATCGGTTCACCTTTCTCCACCATTGTTGTTTATTTCATTGATTCTTAATTATTTATGTGATCTGATTTTTGTTCTTATTTTCATTCTTATTATTTCTCTTTTTCAAATTCATTAGTTCTTTGATGCGTTATTTAGTTTAGTTTGATTTTAGTTTGATAATTATTATTATTTAAATTTAGTATATTTCATTCTATATATCTAAATCCATCATCTAAGTTTAACATTACATGCCAAATCTAATTTACTATTAGGATTATACTATTGGTTAGGATCATTAGAATAGGTACATTTATGGCTGAAAATGATATTTTATTCATTGGAAACATTTTCTTTTTCAGATACGTAGATGACTCTGCCATGAGGGAAGAAGATCGCCGTTCTCGCTTCAAAAAAGTGAAAAGGTGCCGGTACAACCTCCTCAAGCGCTTCTGTCGAAATACACCACCCATTCCTATAGTTTCCTTCAGAAGCCCAAGAGGAGCTCTTTCGATTACTTCGCGCTCGACCCCTAGGCGTGGGGAGGTGTATTGATTGGGCCGCTCTAGAGCAGGTCCAGCTAGCCGACGCGGTTTGAGCTCTATTATCTACTGACCCGTGGGGGCACTTCTTTGATATCATCGAGCCTACATACCTAGAGCTCACTTTGGAGTTCTGCTCCACTATCCACCTTCAGACGGTCATGATGAACTTTGACGACTCCGACACAACCCAATTCCATCTTGGAGGCCTCGTACGTGAGCTGAGTGTCCCACAGTTCGAAGTCGCGTTGGGACTTTACACAGAGGAGTTCATGGAGGAGGATGAATTCGAGGACCTCCATCACTACATCCATCACTCCTCTTCTGCATGTTGGAGAAATTTAGTCCCCGGCTCGGCTACCTATGACCCCAGCCACTCCAAAGCATCAGCTCTCGCCCCATCATTAAGGCATTTACACTCTATCCTCGCTCATACTTTGATGGGTAGGCGAGAGAGCACCGACGTCGTCAACACTCACGACGCCTACTTTTTATGGTGCATAGCGAATGGGTATTTTTTCAAAATAGCTTACTTCGTCGCCTACGCCATTCAGCATCAGACGGAGTAGCACAAGAGAGGGGTCATCTCTATGGGCCCATACACCATGCGCTTGGCTCGATATTTTGGGCTCCTCAACACCGCAGCTCAGTCCTTCTCGCTCACTCTTATCGGGCAGATGTCCCCACAGGGCATTCAGACAATGCTTCACATGAGGATGATTGAGCGCCAACGTGGGTTTGATCCTCCCCAGTACCGGTTCTCACAACCCACAGGGCAGGGCGACCCAGAGGACATTACTGACGATATCCCCCCACAGCACGATGAGCCACCGTCTGCGCCACCACCGTCACGCCGACCAGCTCATGCGGCAGCTTCATTGACTGACATCTCTGAGTGCCTCACTAGGTTCGAGCAGTATTGTACGTAGCAATTTAATGACAACACTCGACGATTCGATGGCATCGAGGCGGCGCTGCAACAGATTTGTCAGCATTTTCACATATCGCCGCCACCCCCACCTCACGATCCACATGGGGATAAGGACCTTTGAGTCCATTTACTTTCATTTTTCTTTTCATTTTCTTTATTTTAATTAAAGTTTTAAACTATTGAACTATTTCCCTTTCTTGTCTCTAAATTATATTAATTATATTGATTTCTTTTTATATTTGGTTGTTTTTGAGTAATCATAATGAAACCCATTTAATAATACACCCTAAAACTTTACTGATGACTCCACAGTTTCAAAAGGTTCAAGGTGCTACTAAGGAACTGGAATATTCTTCCCCACCTTCACCTCTGTTTAGTTCATCATGCTTTTCATTGGCTCCCTTCTACAAGTTTCATTTTCAAGGATTTCATCCAAAAATTCAGGAAGTTCACTTCTCTCCCTATCTTATGATTTTATATATTGTAGATATATATCTTTGTACATTGAGGACAATGTACGTCTTAAGTGTGGGAAGGTGTCAACAATACTGAATTATACTTTGTTCTTAAGTAATTTTTTCATATTTACTATTAGAATGAAACTTCTATTGATTCATGATTTTTATTGATATGTCTTGGACAAAGTCATAAGTAATTGTGCATTGATGGTTTAAACTTTAAGATATTAGAGAATCACGCATGATAGGTCTATTTTTAGAATTAAAATTTATTAGGTTGTTTCCCTAAATTTAAATATTACTTTGAAATTTGAAATTTACAAGGTTGACATAAAAAAAACCATAATTTTTGTGAGACTCTGAGCCTTTTAGAGCATATATTTTTCTTGCTCACTTTATTGATTATGAGTGTGTCAACATTGATTTGTTATTCTAGAACTTGCTTCGATTATACATGTCGAGACCACATTTTTGATTTGATACACTGAGATGATAAAGGCACCTAGGATTTAACCCACTCACTCCACAAAAAGCCTACCCTCATAATTAACCCCTAGAGAACCCTTTTTAGCCTAATAAATCATTTCTTGACTCACCCACAATATTAACCTAAAACCAAATTTTAATTCCCCTCATCTTTTGACGTCCTTTTTGTCGAGATTTGAATTGAGCAGTTGCCTATCTGTGTTCTCTATTTTCGTTGTTAAGAGATTTGAATTGAACAGTTGCCTAACTATGTTCTCTATTTCCGTTGTTAAGTTATTTCTTAGTAATTGTATGTTCTTATTTAAAAAAAAAAAGTTGAAAGTATATTCATTATTATTTCCATGTTTTATGAGCTTAAACAGTTAAATTCACATTTTTAGAAGAAGCTCGTGTTATTAATGTAATTATTCATTATTAGTTCATTGTTTCTTGTTAGGTAACTTGTCAATTCACTCTCGACTATAAACTTCTAATCCAGCCAATATCCACACCTTTAACCTAAGCCCCATTACAACCCTTTTTAAGACATTTTAATTTGTGTATCATCTCATTTTATAGTGGTGGAGATTTGATTTTCATGTAAGCCTATGGGATTAACTCTTCATGTTTGACTTTTGAGTGCTTAATTTGAACCTTAAACACCTTGAGTGATTTGAGTGAATTTATAGTGAGAATGTCAATTCATGGCAGTTTTGAATCAGATGTAATTATTTAGGTAAGGGGAAACACCTATGTTTTCGTGCTATAAAAATTTATGACTTAGATTGTTTGAGTCTTTAGGACTCTTTTAGTTAAATTATCAATGTATGAATTATCTATGAAATATGATGAAACATTATTGATAAGCATTATAAATTGAGAAAGTTAATTTTAATAGTGAGTTGAGGATTTTGCTTGAGGACAAGCAAAGGCTTAAGTTTGGGGGTATTTGATAAACCATAATTTACACATATTTTAACCCCATGCTTGGCTTAATTTTGGATGATTTTCCATTAAATTTGATGAATTCGATGCTCCTAATCTCTTAATTTCATGTTTTATACTCAGGATTGCTTAGGGAGTCGAAAAGAAAGAGAAACGGGCCAAAAAGGGACAAAATGGGCCTATACGGCCTGGACCACTGCACACGGGCAGACCACATTGCCGTGTGTGAGAAACAGGATCGCACACGACCTGGACTATCGACCACGGGCGTGTCCCTGCCGACTCTAGGTTTAATTTTATTCGGAAAATGCTACTTGTGGGCCAAGTAAAGCATCTCAAAAGCCTATATAAACACCCTAGGGGGCAACCTAAAAGGGGAGGTTGACAGGACATTGAATAGATGTCAAGTAGAAGGCGGAAAGTACTCCAAGACAGCCATTGGGAATAGCTTAGGAAAAGGATCTCCATCGAGACTGAATATATCCCATCAAGTTCTTTAGAAGTTTTGGGGTTTTCTTATTTTTTGTTGTTTTCCCTATTTTAAGGTGTTTTCCTCTATCAGTATGAACTAAATCCCTTAAATACCTAAGGGGATGAAACCTAAGATGAATCTTATTATTATTTGATTTATAAGATAAATACTTGTTCTTATTCTTAATTGTGAGTTCTTATTCTTGTATTGATAATTCAGATTATTGATTCAAGTCGAATGTGCTTATTCAGTGGAGCAAAAGTCCCTGTTTAAGAGTAGATCAACACAATTAAGCGGAGTTAATTGCAACCATAGAAATAGGGTGACGAAAATCTGTCAGATTAGAGTCAAATCTAATAAGGGGATCCATAGATCGAGTTAATACGACGATAGGGGTTTTAATTAGAAAGAGATTTCAATTAATCAACCTAGAGTCAGTTGTTTTTAGTCTTGAAAGAGATATTAACATAAATCAGGGATTTCTACGAATTAAGTTAAGTGAATAAATCATATGAATCAAAAGTAATAAGTGAAGTCTAGGTGGATTCTTCCTTAGGTATTGCCTATCTCATATAAGTTGTCTAAAAGTATTTTCCAAATTAACTGTCTGTCACATTCATAATTATTTATTTAGTTAAATTAGTTAGTTAAATTTAGATTAAAAATAAACCCCTTAATTACTAGGCTAGATAATAAAAAGATAGTTATTACTAGTAATTTTAGTCCTTGAGGATACGATATTCCGGACTCACCACAACTATACTACTGTTCGATAGGTGCACTTGCCTTTGTCGAAATATTAGTTAGTTTCGAGCCCATCAGTTGCTTAAATATCTGTCTAACATCCCAACAATGTACACAATGTCCAGACAGTACATACTTGAGCATACATTAAACTCCCAACAATGCATAGGGAATATTTTGCATTTCCTAAATTTCAAGGTTACTTTTAAGGCATTAAGTAAGACTAAATTTTTCTCCTTTAGCGACAGGGGTGTCAATTGGTCTACAACGTTGCATGACAAACCTGTAATAGCCCAGTTTAAGGGCTAGTCAGAACAGTGGTTTCAGAACCACTAATCCGAGGTCAGAGAAAATTATTTTTATATTATTTTATGAGTTATGGCATGATCATATGCGTGCATGAAAATTTTGGTGCTTTAATTTTAGCGATTGCATGCTTAATTACGAAAAAGAACTAAATCGCATAAAGTGCAAAAGTTTGTTTTTGCAAGCTAGAGGTGTCTAATAGCTATAGAATATTAAATTGGAGGTCTTTAATGTGCAATTAGGCCATTGGGGAAGTGATGGCCGACCATAGGGACAAGAAAATTAAATTGGTCAATAGTTAGGTGAGTTTTGGTGACTTAATTGAATAAAATAAGATAAAATAAAGAAGCTATCATCTTTTTCTATTTTCATTTCTTCTTCCACCGAAAATTCTATCAAGAATAAGGGTTTTTGAAGCTCAAACTCTCAGCCAAGCTATCCTCTTGCAAGTAAGTGATTATGATGGTTATTTTTGATGATTTTTGTGTTTTTGGAACCCCTAAAGCTTAAGCTAGCTAAAGAGGGGACTATTTTGCAAAATGGTTGAAAGTTTAGGGATTTGCCATGAGAGTGCTTATGTTGTTTGCTGAGATTTTAGGGAAGAAAATGAATTATGGTTATTAGATAAACAACTTTTGTGAAAGGTGTTTTTCATGAAAACAACTAAAAGGACCTTTTTGTAAAGGTTGTAAATTGGTAGTAAATTGTGAGTTGTTATAAGAGTAATAAATGTTCATCTAGGCTTGTTAAATGAGGAAATTTGATGAAAAATGATTTACGAGCCTAGGGGCAAAATCATAACTTTGCTAAAGTATAAGGGCAAAATAGTAATTTTTGCCAAAGTAGAAATTTGAAGTGTCTTGATTTAAGTAGTGATTAAATGAGTAAATTTTATTATTATAGATCAAGAAGAACGTGGAATCAACCTTGACCGAGGAAAAGGCAAGGTTACGGACTAAATTGCAAACTGACATATTTTGTATCGAAGTAAGTTTATGTGTAAACGATACATCCTTATTACATATGTTTTTACCTATTGATGCATTGTGTGGATCTAAATTCTTATTGGTGGGATTTATTAAAAATGGTAGGAAATGAGGAAATTCTCGAATGAACCTTCGGGATGGGAATATGGGTACGGATAAATATCCGTAAGTGCGTAATTAATATTGTTGGTGGGCTGTGTGTGATACTACCTTGTTATTTATTAACGATGGGCTGTGTGCGATACCATCGTATTTATTATGATTGGTGGGTTGTGTATGATACCACCATAAACATGTAATTAATGGTGGGCTATGTGCGAAAATCACTGTATCCAATAATATTCAGAAGTGTTCATCGAAAACTTGTCTAAGTGAAATTACATGTGGCTTTGTGGTGATTAGTGCAGGGTATAAGTGCAAGTAAATGTGAGCAGTTTTTATGATATGTGGTTGGGATGTGGTAAGGGTTGAAATGAGTAAGCATGATTATGAGTATATGAATTGTTTTTACATAGTATGTAATGTTTTTGATTAATTAGCATGTGGTATGATGCTTATTGTTTACATATAGACTTACTAAGCTTTAAGCTTACTCCCTTCTCTCTTCCCTTGTTTTATAGTGTCGAAGAGCCAACTCGGGATACGGAGATAATCAGAGGATCACCCACACTATCAACACATCTTGGTATAGCTAGGTTTAGCATTTTGAGTATGGCATGTATAGGGACTAGACTTAGTTGAATGTCATATTATTTTGGCCAAATGTGTTGGCTCATTCAAGGATGAATTCTTTTGTATAAGGCCATAGTTGATGGCTCTTTCTTATTAATCTATGAAATGATAAGGTTATTCATGAATGTGCAAGCTGCATAGTTGATTTACTTGGTTTAATTATGCATGAATGAGTTGATGGTTTGATGTGAATTATGTTTTTATGAGTCGGGGTGGTAGAAAGAGCTTGGAAAATAGCCTTGTTCTGGTCCATACGGCACACCGGCATTGTAATGGCCTAAATTCAAGGTTATCAGAACAATGGTTTTGTAACCATAAATCCAATTTAAAGAGAAATTTATTTCAATATATTTGCATGAATATTTATATAATAGGAAAATCGTATTAAAATATCAATAGAAAAATTTTACCGATTTAGTGGTTAGTTAGAAAAAGGAATTATTGAAGGAATTGGGTAAAAACAAGGTATCGAGACCTTGATCTCATAAAATTGAGTAGGAAATATTTTTATACATACTTATAAAATGTTAGTAATGTGGTATTAAATTTTGTTAGAAAATTTTAACGTTTGGGTATGTAATTAAATGAAAAGGACTAAATTGTAACAAATGCAAAATTATGGAAAATGATTAAATAGTTTAAATGATAAAAGAAAGAGGGCTTAAAAGGAAAATAGACCCAAGGTGTATTTGGGCTGGACGGCAAGGGCATGAAATCAGCAAGAAAATAAGGAGAATTAAGGGAAAAATTAGAATATTTCAAAATTTACTTAATAAAGTTAGGACTAAAGTGGAATTATCTAGATTTCTCTTTATTTTTCTGCATTCTCATCAGCAAAAACACCATAGAAGGGTTTCCTTAAGCTGGGTTTTCATATTTTTACTGCAAGTAAGCTAATCCTTGCCTATTTCTTGTAATTTTTGTGTTTTTAAGACTTTTACAACTAGGTCCTACTATTAAATTCATTAGTTTTTGATTTCATGGATGAAATTGAAAGTTACCATGGTTGGGTGCTGTAAGTTTATGATGAAATAGAATGAAATTGAAGCTTTAATTTCTTTATGAGATGATTTTATTATGTAATTCCAATAGAAATTGATTTTTAGGACCTAAATTGTGAAAATGTTTGGAATTAAAGTCTATTACTGAAATTCTAATTCCCAAAGGTTATAAAGTAGTTTAAAGTGATAGAATAAAGTTTTAATTGAGAAAAATCAACTCAATTGAGAAGTTAATTGAGCATGGACTGTAACACCCCAAACCCGGCCCACGAGCCTTGACCGGATCTAGTATGTCACGGAGTAAAAACATTTTGAAAGATTTGGGTTAACAGTGGAAATCTTGAAAATATTGTTGAAGTTATAACACAGTGTTTGCTAAAACTCAGATGGGTTGATTTGATAAACACGATTGAGTTGAAAACTTTTTCTTTTCCTTTGAAACCATTTGATCATTTAAGTTTTTAAAACCATCAGGGTTATTGTTAACTTATAAAATTTTGTTACCCGATGGTAACGTCTTTGAAAACGCGTACGAGTATTTGCTTTGAAAACGTTGCTCTTACCGATTTGCTTAACAGTTTATAAGTTCATTAGTAATATAATAGAAATAAAGTAAAAGCAACTACTTAAACATACGAATAATAATAAGCGGCCATATTACAACCCCATCGAAATTTAGTGAAAAAGAAACTTAAAACAGGGCGAAATAAAACTTCAAGTCCACGGGACAAGCATGGCCGCCTCGAGTCCTCCCCGGCTCCATCTCCGCGATCTACTCACCTGCGAAAAGATATGGGAAGGGGTGAGTCACCAAGACTCAGTGTATAAATCCCCATCCTGAAAATACAACTCATACACAAGATATTAGTAAGACATGCAATTATGCAACCCAAGCTAGCCATCCGTACTCCTTTTTCTATCCCGTGTGGTACCAAACCACTGGTGGTGCCAAACCACTGATGACCGAAGTCACAAATATCAAATGATGGGGCCAACCCATCGTGTGGTACCAAACCACTGATGACCATAGGTCACAATATCAACATGTGGTACCCAACCACTGGTGGTGCCAAACCACTGGTGACCGAAGTCACAAATATCAATATGTGGTGCCAAACCACTGGGACTTAGTCACAAATATCAATATGTGGTGCCAAACCACTGGTGACCGAAGTCACAAATATCAAATGATGGGGCCAACCCATCGTGTGGTACCAAACCATTGGTGACAGTCCATAGAGATCATCTCCCTCCTCTCATCAATCCCACCATCATCATGCTCACATAACAAGTATCATGTTCCCATATATATCATGCATTCATACGTAGCATAGCATTTAACCGCATATGATGGTGTACACAACATGCAACATAGATCAAGTAATGGGGGACTTACCCGAAATCCAAGCTTATGCCCACAAGGCAAAGTTACTACATGAGAGGTTATATAACATCAAAATAATAGTCTATACTAATAAAGTGTGTAAGAGTTTACACACCTAATTACTAACAGCGTTATGCCCTCAATCCCGATACTATCACTAAGCGACACTACGGCTATCTGCCTACGTTGCTGTTCGAACGTTGGCCCACACCCCGGCGGCCAATCTCGCACCGCCGAGACAGATCGTTTCTTAAACTTCGGAATAGGGACCTCCCCTTTTCCTTCTTGACTGATATTTGCCTCCATCAGTATAATCTTAATTAGAAAAATCCCATTAATCACCAATATACGAAATCTTAACCAAATGTTCATAACTTGACATACCTACCGAAATTGGATCTCGAATCCCGAAGCCCTTGATTACCACTGTCGAAATTCCTAATCACCATAGACAGAATCGGTCAACACTTATTCACATAATATGGCCTAGGGCCGAATATCACAACCACTTACCTTGAGTACTTCAATTCCGAAAGACTCCTTTGATGCTCCTTAACACTAGCTATACACAAAAAGAGCACATCACTATGGCCTTATACATATTCGGCCACCCTTAAAACCAAGATCAACATTCGGTTATCAAGACTCAAAATATAGCCTATGGCCGAAAGTCACACCTCCTTACCTTAATCTCTGCAAAACCCGAAGAACTCCTTTAATGCTCCCTAACGTTGGCACAAGAGAAACACATTAATATGGCCTTAAGCATATTCGGCCATTCCTAGAAATCAAGGCCTACCCTTGATTTAGGCATACAAAAAGAAAGAGAGAAGAAACCAACTACTTAATAGGAGTACTTACCAACGTTTGGTTAGAGAGACTAAAAGAAAGTAGTCGAAGGCACCTTCTTTGATGATTCAGCTTTTGAGACCAAAAAAGAGATGTTGATGAGGCGCACTAGAGATTCGGATTATGCTCTAAATAATGACTACACATTCGGCTATGGCTCTTAAAGGAAGATAGGGTATTCGGCTATTCAAGAAATAAAAAGAAAGGATTTGGGGTTGAAAGAAAATAAAAAGAAAAGAAGAGGAGAGGAGAAAAGGAAATTTCGGCAAGGCAACACTAAATAAAAACTAACAATTTCGGCACTTAACCCCTCCTAAACATATTTCAAAACCGACCATGAAGGGTCCCCCAAGCAAGCTTCATTCGGCCATGCACGAGGTAAAGAAGAGAAAAACCACTCTCTTCCATTTTCGGCCAAGACAAAATAGAATTAAAGAAAAACCAAGTATGAAATTCGGCCATGCATCCTTTGCCAAACACAAGGCCGGCCAACTCCTCCCCAAGGCATGCTTCATTCCCATCACCATTGAAATAAACAAATCATTGTTTAATCAATCCCCCATCACCTTAACCATCCTTTAATAAAATAATAATAATAATAATATAACTACCCCATCCTCCATACATAAAATAATAATAATAATAATAATATAAAATAAAACTACCCATCATCCTATCAATAAATAAAAAAAAATAAAACCCCCAACAGCCTTGTTCAAGCGTGCATGTGCCCATGCAGCCACCTTTACGCCAGCAAGAAAAAGAACAAAACCATGCTGCGCTCCAGGGTCTCGAATTCGAGACCTGGAGAAGACATCTCCACGTCCCAGCCACTCGGCCACTATGCGTTACATGTCATAAATGCATCGCAACATTCTTTTAAGCCCTTATTCCTTAGCTCCCCTTAATTATGCGCCAGACCAAAAATAAAACGCACTCATGCGCTACTTCTGGGTTTCGAACCCCCGACCTGCTGGAGGCTCCCACGCCTCCACCCACTCGCCCCGATCCTTTCGTGACAAAAACCAACACAATTTCTTTTAAACACTTCCCCATTTGGTTCCCTTGCTTAGCGCTAAAAACAAAATAAACGCCTCAAGCGCGACCCCCAGGGCTCGAACTCCTGACCTATATGGCGTCACTCCCAAGCCTTAAGTGGCGCATGTAAGCCACTTTGCCAAGGCATTTCTTATGCCATAGCCTGCCAAAATTTTTCCTTAAGGGCTCCTTAGCCCAAATTCCCTTTTTAACCCAAAATTCAAAAATTTTCCAAAGCTTCCATTTTAATCCCAAAGTTTTAAAAACCTCTAAAACACATCCAAAGCACTCTTAAAGCCCATTAACACTTGGGTTATGCTCCAAATGCACAACCCCTAATTTAGGATATTACATGGACGAAATTATCATTTATTGAAAGCTTAGGGGAAATATGGTAATAAATAGTTTGCACTAAAACAGTTTTGGACAACAGCAGTAGACTAACTTTGAAAAATCACCATAAATTGTAGAAATCTAATTAGAAGATGAAAAAAATATGAAATTAAATCTTATTGAGTCTAGTTTCTCATAGAAGAAACTATGTAAACAATAGATATGTAAATCATGAGATATAATGAATATTGTGAGACAAGGGCAGAATGAATTCGGGTTTCCCTATTTTGACTTTTTAAATTCACCAAAAATTGGATAAAAATAATTAGGGGCTTAAATTTATATTTTTAGAATCTTGAATGAGTATATTTTCAATAGAAATAAACAAGAACATCATTCGAATCTTGTATGAAGAGATAATTAATTTTTAGTGAAGAAGGGTCAGAACTGTCAAACAGCAGAACATAGGTGACTTTAAAGAATAAACTGTACTTATTGGCTAAACCCAAAATTCTGAAAATTTTATGAGAAGAAGATATGTGAGTCTATTTTCAGGGAAAATTAGTGGATCCTAATTTGGAGTTCTTTAGCTCAAGATAAAAATAATTTGGTGACACAGCTTTGAATGAACTAAAAATAATAATAGAATTATAGAGAATGCTACATGTGAACATGAAATGTATTCAATTGATGATTGAATTCGTTTATTTAGATTCGAAAAACTCAAATACGAAGCTAGATCGAGGAAAGGAAAAAGTCCTAGATTAGTAGATTTTGTATACGAACTAGTATCGAGGTAAGTTTATGTAACTTGAATTATATTCTTAAATGCTTGAAATGTATGTTATTGATGTGAATATAATTTGAATGTTCATTGTATGAAAATTGATGAAACATTGATATATTTGATAAAAAAAGGGAAGAAATCTCGGTTGAATAAAAGGAAAATTCGATGGATCTCTGAAAAGGAATTGACGGTAAAAAGGATCTAGCCCGGACGGGTGATCCTATCCTGATATAGCCCTTCCAAAGAATATGTGGAAAATGGATTTAGCCCGGACGGGTAATCTGAATTAGGGTCTGAATTTAGCCTGGACTGGCAATTTAGATCCAAACTCATTAGAAGTTAGAAGTTTATCGGAGATTTGTACAGGGATTCTCTATGATAGCTTCTCCGATGACTCAATTATTGCAGAAAGATGTAAAGTTCGAGTGGACTGATGAATGTCAGTAGAGTTTCAACTGATTGAAAGATCTACTAACGAAAGCACCAGTATTAGTGCAACCTGAACCGGGTAAGGAATTTGTTGTTTACAGTGTGTCTTGATGCAAGAAGGTGAAGTAATAGCCTATGCTTCAAGACAACTTAAACCACATGAAAGAAATTACCCGGTACATGATCTTGAATTAGCTGCTATTGTATTTGCGCTGAAGATATGGCGGCATTACCTGTACGGTGAGAAATGTCATATTTATACTGATCATAAAAGCTTGAAATATTTGATGACACAGAAAGATTTGAATTTGAGACAGCGCAGGTTGCTTGAACTGATAAAGGACTATGATTTGATTATTGATTACCATCGGGGTAAGGGTAATGTTGTAGCTGATGCTTTGAGTCGAAAATCTCTGTTTGCTTTATGAGCTATGAATACCCGGTTGTTACTGACTGATGATGGTTCAATAGCTGAATTGAGAGCTAAACCGTCATTTTTACAGCTAATATGTGAAGCTCAGAAGAATGATGAGAATTTAAAGTTTAAACGGGCACAGTGTGAGTTAGGTACCGATTCTAAATTTCAGGTTAGGATTGATGGTTGTATGTTATTCAGAGGTAGGGTATGTGTACCTCAGAATTCAGAGCTCATCCAGAAGGTTCTACACGAGGCTCACAGTGGTACTATGTCTGTACATCTGGGGAGTAATAAAATGTATAATGATCTGAAAAAAATGTACTGGTGGCCAGGAATGAAATGTGATATCTCTGAGTTTGTATCAAGGTGTTTAATATGTTAGCAAGTTAAAGCTGAACATCAAGTACCTTTGGGGTTACTTCAGCCAATTACTATACCGAAATGGAAATGGGAAAGAATCACTATGGATTTTGTATTGGGGTTACCATTGTCTGCGAGGAAAAAGGATGCTATTTGGGTGATTGTTGACTGATTGACAAAGTTAGCGCACTTTATTCCAGTACGTATGGATCATTCTTTAGATAAACTGGTTGAACTGTACATATCTGAGATTATCAGGCTACATGGAGTGCCTGTCTCCATTATATCGGATAGAGATCCTCGATTTACGTCTTGTTTCTGGGATAAATTGCAAGAAGCTTTGGGTACTCAGTTGTATTTCAGTACTACATTTCATCCTCGGACAGATGACCAATCTGAGCGTGACATTCAGGTATTGGAAGATATGCTCCGGTGTTGTATACTAGAGTTTGAAGGTAATTGGGAGAGGTATCTACCTTTGATTGAATTTGTTTACAATAACAGTTATCAGTCCAGTATTAAAATGGCTCCGTATGAAGCTTTGTATGGTAGAAAATGTAGAACACCGTTATATTGGACAGAGCTCAGTGAAAAGAAGATACATGGGGTTGATTTGATCCGGGAAACAGAAGAAAAAATAAAGGTTATTCTGGATAGTTTAAAAGCAGCTTTTGATCGCCAAAAATCATATGCCGATCTTAAACGAAAAGAGATTGAATTTTAGGTCAGTGACAAGATATTCCTGAAAGTGTCTCGTTGGAAGAAAGTTCTCCGATTCGGTCGAAAGGGTAAATTGAGTCCAAGATTTATAGGGCCATATGAGATCATAAAAAGAATTGGACCGGTCGCTTATCGATTGGCATTACCATCGAAACTTGATAGAATCCATAATGTTTTTTCATGTGTGTATGCTACAACGATATCAGTCAGATCCTTCACACGTTATTTCTCCGACAGAAGTGGAGATTCACCCGGATATGACTTACAATGAAGAACCATTCAAAATATTAGCACGGGAAACAAAGGGGCTTAGAAATAAAAAGATAAATTTAGTGAAAATATTATGGCAAAAGCATGAGATTGAGGAAGCGACATGGGAACCGGAGGAGACAATGAGGAAACAATATCCAAACCTCTTTACTGGTAAGATTTTCGATGACGAAAATCCTTAAAAGGGGGGAGAGTTGTAATGGCCTAAATTCAAGGTTATCGGAACAATGGTTTCGTAACCATAAATCTGATTTAAAGAGAAATTTATTTCAATATATTTGCATGAATATTTATATGATAGGAAAATCGTATTAAAATATCGATAGAAAAATTTTACCGATTTAGTAGTTAGTTAGAAAAAGGAATTATTAAAGGAATTGGGTAAAAACAAGGTATCGAGACCTTGATCTCATAAAATTGAGTAGGAAATATTTTTATACATATTTATAAAATGTTAGTAATGTGGTATTAAAATTTCGTTAGAAAATTTTAACGTTTGGGTATGTAATTAAATGAAAAGGACTAAATTGTAACACATGCAAAATTATGGAAAATGATTAAATAGTTTAAATGATAAAAGAAAGAGGGCTTAAAAGGAAAATAGACCCAAGGTATATTTGGGCTGGACGGCAAGGGCATGAAATCAACAAGAAAATAAGGAGAATTAAGGGCAAAATTAGAATATTGCAAAATTTACTTAATAAAGCTAGGACTAAAGTGGAATTATCTAGATTTCTCTTTATTTTTCTGCATTCTCATCAGCAAAAACACCATAGAAGGGTTTCCTTAAGCTGGGTTTTCATGTTTTTACTGCAAGTAAGTTAATCCTTGCCTATTTCTTTTAATTTTTGTGTTTTTAAGACTTTTACAACTAGGTCCTACTATTAAATTCATTAGTTTTTGATTTTATGGATGAAATTGAAAGTTACCATGGTTGGGTGCTGTAAGTTTATGATGAAATAGAATGAAATTGAAGCTTTAATTTGTTTATGAGATGATTTTATTAGGTAATTCCAATAGAAATTGATTTTTAGTACCTAAATTGTGAAAATGTTTGGAATTAAAGTCTATTACTGAAATTCTGTTTCCCAAAGGTTATAAAGTAGTTTAAAGTGATAGAATAAAGTTTTAATTGAGAAAAATCAGCTCAATTGAGAAGTTAATTGAGTAGGAACGAAATTATCACCTATTGAAAGCTTAGGGGAAATATGGTAATAAACAGTTTGCACTAAAACAGTTTTGGACAGCAGCAGTAGACTAACTTTGAAAAATCACCATTAATTGTAGAAATATAATTAGAAGATGAAGAAAATATGAAATTAAATCTTATTGAGTCTAGTTTCTCATAGAAGAAACTGTGTAAACAATAGATATGTAAATCATGAGATATAATGAATATTGTGAGACAAGGGCAGAATGAATTCGGGTTTCCCTATTTTGAATTTATAAATTCACCAAAAATTGGATAAAAATAATTAGGGGCTTAAATTTATATTTTTAGAATCTAGAATGATTCTATTTTCAATAGAAATAAATGAGAACATCATTCGAATCCTGTATGAAGAGATAATTGATTTTTAGTGAAGAAGGGGCAGAACTGTCAAACAGCAGAATAGGGGTGATGTTAAAGAATAAACTGTACTTATTGGTTAAACCAAAAATTCTGAAAATTTTATGGGAAGAAGATATGTGAGTCTAGTTTTAGGGAAAATTAGTGGATCCTAATTTGGATTTCTTTAGCTCAAGATAAAAATAATTTGGTGACTATGACTCAAGTAGATAGCTTTAAATGAACTAAAAATAATAATAGAATTATAGAGAATGCTACATGTGAACATGAAATGTATTGAATTGATCATTGAATTTATTTATTTAGATCCAGAAAACTCAAATATGAAGCTAGATCGAGGAAAGGAAAAAGTCCCGGATTAGTAGATTTTGTATACAAACTAGTATTGAGGTAAGTTCATGTAACTTGAATTATATTCTTAAATGCTTGAAATATATGTTATTGATGTGAATATAATTTGAATGTTCATTGTATGAAAATTGATGAAACATTGATATATTTGATAAAAAAGGGAAGAAATCCCGGTTGAATGAAAGGTAAATTCGTTGGATCTCTGAAAAGGAATTGACGGTAAAAAGGATCGAGCCCGGACGGGTGATCCTATCCTGATATAGCCCTTCCAAAGAATATGTGGAAAATGGATTTAGCCCGGACGGGTAATCTGAATTAGGGTCTAAATTTAGCCTGGACTGGTAATTCGGATCCAAGCTCATTCTGATGAATTGTTATTGTAGGGATTTAGCTCGCTTTGGTATTCCCGACAATACCCTATGAGTTTATAGTATAGGGGATTTAGCCTGGACTGGTAATCCCTCTGTAAGGATGAGGTTCATGGGAGTGTGCTCTCTGAAATGGAAATGTGCGCACATGAACATGAATTGACGGACCTGGATTTGTACATTAAAGTGTACCTCTGAAAATCCATCGAAATTCCGAGAAATTCAAAGGGATAAATATGAAAAATAAATAAATAAATAACAAGGAAATGGAAATCACGGTATTGATGAGCTCATCAATCATAGTATATATTATTGGTATATGGAAATTATTGGGCTAACTTGAATGTTGAGTTTGTGCATATTAGGGTAATAATGCATTGAATGGATATATGAATGTTTATTGCATTGTATTGAAAATGTTAGGTAGGTATAATTCATGTTACATGGGCTTACTAAGCACAAAGTGCTTACCCTGTTCCTTTTTCCCCTATTTTGTAGTGTTAAGAGCTCGGAGGTCGGATTCAGTCGGAGACACATTAAAACACCCCACACCCGGCCCACGAGCCTGGACCGGATCTGGTATGTTCCTCGAAGAAAACTAGTTCAAATTCATTGGCACTTTGAAAAATTTTAAGTGATTTTGGAAAGAAAGTTCAAATTGGGTTGGGCTTGAGTTGAAAACAAGTTTGTTTTCTATTGAAAGCCCATTTGTTTCAAGTGACAAAATATTGAAAGTTTATTTTAAATCAAATTGCCTTAATCTTTAATAAATAAAAATGTCGAAACAAAGCGAATAAAACAGAAAATAACTTAGTTCAGTTGTGGCCTTATTACATCAAATAAAAACCCAAAATAAAATTATAAAATACTTAAAATAACAAGAGTCTAAAAATAAGGAAAATTTGAACTTCGCATGGCCACCACTAAGCTCCTGCCGACCTGGTCCATCACTGTTCGTCACCTGAAACATGTTCCCACAACGGGGTGAGTCAACAGACTCAATGTGTAACCAACACTAAAATTTAATAACTCAGGCATTCATTATCATGTCACATATCAATACATATAACAGATAAAAATAATGATGCAACCCGAACCCAAACCTAGATGCCATCGGCTACACATCCCTGTACCAACCTGCACACCGTGGGGACTACTAAGTCAACCCTCCATCCGCTACACACCATCAAGCGATCGGCTGTAGTCGACGTGCTCATCGCCATATAAAAATTTGTGGCATAGCCACTGGATAATTGTGTCATGAGACACCGCATTCGAATAATGTAACCGGTTACCACATTCGGATAATGTGACCAAGTCACCACATTCAGATAGTGAGACCGAAGTCAACACATTCACTTCCCCTTTTTCATATAACCCGAATGCCCCATATAATTCATATTACACAAGTCATGCTTAAATTCACATTCATGTCACTTTTCACATGTTAAATATAACATATTACGTAATCCTAGTAGGAGTAGGAAATGTACCTGAGTACTTTGTACCACAATAAGGTACCTTAGCCATATTCACATTCTTATTCATACTTATACATACTTATATTGAATGTTGCCATAAATCGTATTAAAAGTTAGTGTGGGGTACACACCTGATTCGCTTAACAGATTCCTTGAGATCCCGAGATCTGATCTACCGTTTAGATCCTTAACCCCTACATTTGATTAATCACTTACTTCTTTTAAAAAAAAAAAACATTCGGCCATAAATCCAAATCCTAGTAGGATTAGTATTCTTACCTTATTGCCGATTGAGACACCAACAAATCCCGAAACTGTTCCTTGTTTTCCTAGGAATGTCGAAATCCCTAAAACCTTACGTTAGATTTAATCTTAATCATCAAAACATAAATCAAGGCCTTTGGCCGAATCTTATAGTTTCTTACCTTAGATCCTTATGAATCCCGAAATATTCCTTCTTGTAGTCGACTGTTGTAGAAACCCGAGAGATCCTTTGTAGATTCGGCCATAAAACAATAGTAGAGATTAGATCTTAGTTTTCGATAAGCCTAAGAGAAAAAAGAATGAGAACCGAAATTGGATCTTACCCTTTTATATGGAAATCGGCAACACCTTTATTTGAAGCCCTTCAAAAATTCGACTATGAAGACTTGCTATGATCACTAATGTATTCGGCTTCAACTGAATTAAAAAGAGAGGGATAATAGGCTCAGAAAGATTCGACACTTAATGGAAGAAGTTGTGGCTAGAACATAGGATTTTTCAGCTTTGGAAAAGAAAAGAGAAGAGGGGATTTTTGCTAGGAGAATTTTCGGCAGAGAGAATTGTGAAGAGGAAAGAATGAAAGCCCTAGTTCTCCTCCTTGTGCCGAAATTACTAGGCCAAGAATCCTTGGCTTGGCCACCACTCTTCCTTATTGATAACTTTATCTCTTTAATTTAAAATAATTAAAAAATAATCCTCATTATCCCTTGAAAAGAATCCAATTAAAAATCCTTTATTTATCACCTTATTAACCGAATATTAAAGAGAACAAAACTCTTCCTTTTCTAGAAAGCTTGTGCCGTCCACCTCTGGCTTCTAGAAGCAAAATAAAACTTCTTTTATTTGCTTCCCATGTGACTCGAACTCAGGCCCAACACCTTTGCATGTGGCGCCATTTCCAGAGGCCCTGAGTGGCATCTCCAGGCCACTTTTCCAAGCCTGTTTGTGTGTCAAATTTCACATACTTTTTCTTTTAAGTCCACCTTGCCTCAGTTTCCTCTTTTAAACTTTAAAACTCGACATTTCCAAGTCATTTCTAAGTTTCCAAAAATGTTCACTTTCCTCTTTTGAATCATTTCTAAATCATTTCCTTACATTTTCAGGTTTCCAAAAATGTTCATTTCTAAATCATTTTCATGCATTTTCAAGTTTCCAAAAATGTTCAAAATTTATTCATAACATGTAAGACATGTCATTTCATACAATTAAACCGAAAATGCATAGGCCTTTTTCAGGATGTTACAGTTCTACCTCCCTTAAAATAATTTCGTCCTCGAAATTTCCTAGCTAAAATAATTGAGGGTATTGCTATCGCATTGCCTCTTCTGGCTCCCACGAAGCTTCCTCCGATCCATGATTGCGCCATACCACTTTGACTAGAGGAACTGACTTCCTTCGTAGCACTTTCACATCACGTTCCAATATCTGAATCGGCTCCTCCTCGTAGGATAAGTCCGGCCTTAGCTCCACTTGTTCAACTGGTACCACATGAGACGGATCCAATCGATAACGACGTAGCATGGATACATGGAATACGTCGTGCATTTGCTGCAACTCTGGTGGCAACTCCAATTGGTATGCCACTGGTCCAACTTGCTTCAGTACTCGATAGGGCCCTATAAACCTTGGGCTTAACTTCCCTTTGTGACCAAACCTCATCACCTTCTTCCAAGGCGAGACCTTGAAACACTTGGTCTCCCACTTCAAACTCTATTTCCTTCCACTTAAGGTGCAGTATGCGACTTACGCCTATCGTCAGGCTTCCTTTAACCGTGTTCTCGGATTATCTCCACCTTCTCTTGATTTGACCACTAACTCGGACCCAAAACTCAATGTTCTCCTAACTCACCCAACAAGTAGGAGTTCGACACTTCCGACCATATAATGCTTCATATGGTGCCATCCGAATACTAGCTTTGGTAGGCTCTTTGTTGTTGTAGGCAAACTCACTAAAGGCAAGTAATCTTCCCAACTTCCTCGTAAATCCATCACACTGACCTCTCAACATATCCTCCAACACTTGTATAACCCGTTCGGATCGCCCATCGATTGTGGATGAAAAGTCAGTAGTGAAGTCTAACTTAGTGCCTATAGCTTGATGAAGTGCCCTCTAAAACTGAGACGTAAACCTAGGATCTCTATCGGAGATGATCGATATCGGTACCCCATGTAACCTCACAATTTCCGCCACATATAACTTGGCCAACTTCTGAAGAGAGTAGTCAACTCTTACCGGAATGAAGTGCGCGGACTTGGTCAAACGGTCCACTATCACCCATACCGAGTCCTTCTTAGTAGGCGTAAGGGGAAGCCCACTAACGAAGTCCATGGTAATTCTCTCCCACTTCCACTGCGGAATCTCAATTGGTTGAAGCAATCCCGATGGAACTTGGTGTTCAGCCTTAACTTGCTGACACGTTAGACATTTCCCCACGAACTCAGTAACTTCCCGTTTAAGATCAGACCACCAAAATTGTTCCCTTAGATCTCTATACAGCTTAATGCCTCCGGGATGCATAGCATAAGGGCTACTATGCGCCTCCCAAAGAATCCTTTGTCTTAACTCCTCGTCCCTCGGCATACAGACTTTTCCCTTGTAGCACAATACTCCTTCATCACTAACGCCATAGTCCTTTAATTCTCCATGCTGTACTTACTGTAACTTAGCACTTAGGTCCTTATCAGCCAACTGTCCCCTTTTCACCTCATTCAGCCACGTGGGCCTGACTTGTAATTCTGCCAACAAGCTTCCGTCATCATATAAACTTAAGTGAGTGAACATAGCCCTTAGATCCGACACAACCTTCCAACTTAGGGCATCAGCCACTACATTTGCCTTGCCCGGGTGGTACTCTATCGAGCAATCATAATCCTTCAATAACTCCACCCACCTTCGCTGCCTCAAGTTCAACTCCTTCTGAGTCAACAGATACTTAAGGCTCTTATGGTCTGTGTAGATCACTGACCTTTCTCCATAGAGATAGTGCCTCTACACCTTAAGGGCGAAAACCACTGCGTCCAATTCCAAGTCATGAGTTAGGTAGTTAACCTCATAAGGCCTTAGTTGCCGAGACGCATACGCGACCACTTTTCCATCTTGCATTAGGACACATCCTAATCCCGTATGCGACGCGTCACAGTACACCACAAAATCTTTTCCTGCCTCCGGCTGAATTAATACTGGAGCCTCCGTAACACCTTCTTAAGCTTTTCAAAGCTCTCTTGCTGCTTATCCATCCATACAAAGGGTACTTCCTTCCTTAGCAACCTTGTCAAAGGCGCGGCTATTGATGAGAACCCTTCCACGAACCTTCTGTAATAGCCTACCAAACCTAAGAAACTTCGGATCTCAGCCACGGACCTAGGTGGTTTCCAATCCAACACTACTTTGATCTTCCTAGGATCCACTCTTATTCCCTCTGCAGATACCACATGCCCTAAAAATGCCACCTCCTTCAGCCAAAATTCACACTTGCTGAATTTGGCATAGAGCTTTTTCTCCCTTAACACTTCCAACACAACCCGTAAGTGCTCATCATGCTCCTCTTCAGACTTGGAGTACACCAAGATATCGTCGATGAATACAACGATGAACTTATCCAAGTAGGGTTGAAAAACTCAGTTCATCATATCCATGAACGCATCCAAACGACATCACTACAAACTCAAAATGGCCGTATCTTGTCCTAAAGGCTGTCTTATGGATATCTGCCTCCTTCACCTTCAGCTGATGATATCCCGACCTTAAGTCTATCTTCGAGAATACTGCAGCCCCCTTCAGCTGATCGAACAAGTCATCGATCCTTGGCAAAGGATACTTGTTCTTAATGGTCAGCTTATTCAACATACGCATAGTTCCATCCTTCTTCTTTACAAACAGGACCGGTGCTCCCCATGGAGACACACTAGGTCAAATGAACCCACGATCCAGCAATTCTTGGATTTGAGCCTTGAGCTCAACCAACTCCTTTGGTGCCATTCGATACGGGGCGATTGACACAGGAGCTATTCCCGGTAGCAAGTCTATTCCAAATTCCACCTTCCTATCTGGGGGTATTCCTGGTAATTCCTCCGGAAATACATCTTCAAAGTCCCTTACCGTTCTAACTCCACTGACACCTTCTTCCTTTCCACCAACGCACTTACGAAGGCTAAAAATGCCTTGCACCCTTTCCTAACCATTTTCTCAGCCTTTAACGCCAAAACTACGTTAGACAAGTAGTTTCTTCTTTCTCCGATCATTACTACTACTTCATCCTCCGGGGTCCTTAGTTCCATTCGTTTAGCCGTACAATCCAACACGGCCCGGTGCTTTACTAGCTAGTCCATTCCAAGTATGAGTTCAAACTCCCCAAAGGGTAGTTCCATTAAGTTAGCCCGAAAGTTCACTCCCTGAATCTCTAGGGGTACCTTCCGAAAGATCTTATCCACCACTACAGTTTGGCCTAATGGGCTCACTACAGTCATCTGCCTATCAGAAAGTTCAGAGTCTAGGCCTAGTGTTTCCACTACACTACATGCAACATAAGAATGGGTCAAGCCCACATCAATCAGAGCAAAATAGGGCTTGCCATAAATAAAGAACGTATCAGTTATAACATCCAGCGCGTCTCCATCTTCCCTCCGGCGAATCGCATAAACCAAACCGGTTGCCTTACCTCAGCATTAGCAGCACCTCTGCCCTATGTTCCACGTCCTCTGCCAGCACCATTACCTCTGTTATTCGAACCACGACCTCGTTGAGGCTGCTGTCCGCCTCTACCGGCTGGCTAACATTACAGTGGCGATCGACTTTCATCTGGTTTCTTAGGACAATCCTTGAGCATATGGTCCTTGGACCCATACCTAAAACATCCTCCCGTCTTTTTCCAGCACTCCCCTAAGTGCTTCTTTCCACAATGCTCACAAGGACGATACTGCCATACTGTACTAGCTTGCTGACCTTGTGGCCCATCAACTCTAGGCCTCTTATGAACCTTCCCAGATGATTCAAAACCTCTTTTGGGCCTATTCCGGTCCATAGCCTACTTTGTAGAATCCTTGATTCCCTCGGCCACTTTGGCCTTTTCCACCAAAGCAGAAAACTCCCGCTCCTGATGCGGTGCTATCAACAGTCTCAGATCATCCCTTAGTCCGTCCTCAAAACGGACACAGCGCTCATGCTCAGTTGCCACTACTCCTCAGGCATACCGGCTCAACCTCAGGAATTCAGCCTCATATTCCGCCACGGACTTGTTTCCTTGAACCAGCCCCAGAAAAGCTTTCCTTTGTTCATCAGTGTACCTGGTTTCAACATACTTCTTTTGATATGTTTCCTTAACGTAGTCCCAGGTCAGATCCTCCGCTGTGGCACCATCCCGAACAGTTAACCACCATTAGTACGCTTCATCACGTAGTAGTGCCACCATTCCATTTAACTTCTCTTCAGGGGTCAAATCAAGCTCATCCATTATGCACTCCGTGGCTTCCAACCAGTACTCAGCTGTACTGGGTGCCACTCCAGATATTCCACGAAACATTTCGGCTCCATTAGCTCGGAGCCGTTCAGGCACAGACTTTCGATTTCCCAAATTTCCTTCTACACCAGCCACCAACTCCAAAACTCGCAGCACAGCCTGCGACACAGCATCCTCTCCCGTCTGAGCTTGCTGCTCAACACCAACTGCTGGAGGTGGTGGTGGCGGTGGTATCTCATTGTCAGACCCTTGACCCGATCTAACGGGTTCTGACACGGTCATCCTTCCTCTACCGCGTCCTCGACGACCACGTCCTCTAGAGCTCATTTCTAACGTCGTGATCTGATTAAGAAGTTTTATGAATTAGTCATTATTTCACTTGTTTACCCGCAAAGGAGTTTTATGATGAAGAATTTAGGAGTGGTTCTTTCGTATACATCCATGCACACAGTCTTTTCATTCATTCATACATCCATCAATCAATTATGAACTTTCGTTCATTTAGAGAAATGTTGCAGTTTTCATTGTTGTTGTTTCTCCACTATCTAGGGGTATTTTTGTAATTTTGTCCTACAGGGGCATTTTCGTAATTTTTCAAAAGAAAGAGTTCCTTGGTGATTTTATCAAAATGTATTTTGGAAATTTTTGAATTTCCGGGGTATTTTGGAAAATTTCGAAATTCGGGGGTATTTCGGTAATTTTTCACAAACTGGGATAAATTCGTAAAATCTAAGAAATCAGGGATATTTTAAAAGTTGCAAAACTTTGAGGGTTCTTTTTGAGAATTGTACTTTCCAAAACAGTGATGTTGCAAAATTTTGGAAATCAGGGTTATTTTGGTAATTTTGTAAGTTAGGGGCAATTTTGTAATTTTCTAAAATCAAGGTACTTTGATATTTTGCGGATTAGGGTTTTTGAACATTTATAAAGTAATGAAATTTGGATTAGAACTGTGGGTAGTTTGGACATTTTATAAACTAAGGGTATTTTGGTAATTTCACCACTAGGGGCATTTTTGTAATTTCATAAATCAGCAATCTTTTGAAAAATTTTGTAAAGATGGTTTTCACAATTTTAAAAGAAAGTTTTAAGAGTTTTAAAACTAGGGTTTTGTTGTTTTTATAAAAACACGGCTAGTTCCCTTTCGGGTTTTAGTTATTGTGTTTAGCTTTATGACCGAGTCCTCTTGGTCGGGGTGAACCAAAGCTACGCACTGTAGGGTTCGAATGGAGAGGAGGTGAGTCACACAGACTGCTTAAGTACCAAGCTCCCACTGAAACCATTCCTAGACATGCGCACAGAGGTTGCCACACCTACTGAGCCCTCTGAGTTAGGGTGAACCTAAGCTACGCACCAGGTAGGATTCCTGCGAAGAGGAGGTGAGTCACTAGGACTGCTTAAATACCAGGCTCTTCCGGATCCAATCCTAGACATGCGCACAGGGGTTACCACACCCTAACTTGGTGACTTAGCCATAGGTTTGTTTAATGGAATTAAGTCTTATGTGTTTGTGTTTGAGTAGACTAGTCCTAGGGTTCAAGCTCCTATCATGCTATTCTACGTTCCATTCCTTTTCTACCTTCCATAATTCACATAATCACACAGATGGTTAGGGGTACTTACCTGGTGGACTGCGGGTCGGAGACTTAGGTGCCATGCCAGAAAACCTGCTTAATTTCAGAAATACTTCCATAAAATTTATTTGGGCTCGATTTGAAAACGTTTTGGGCCTTAGCCCACAAGCCGAAAGTTTTAAAACTGCGCTCTGATACCAAACAAATACACCCCACACTCGGCCACGAGCCTGGACCGGATCTGGTATGTTTCTCGAAGAAAACTAGTTCAAATTCGTTGGCACTTTGAAAAATTTTAAGTGATTTTGGAACGAAAGTTCGAATTGGGTTGGGCTTGAGTTGAAAACAAGTTTGTTTTATATTGAAAGCCCATTTGTTTCAAGTGACAAAATATTGAAAGTTTATTTTAAATCAAATTGCCTTAATCTTTAATAAATAAAAATGTCGAAACAAAGCGAATAAAATAGAAAATAACTTAGTTCAATTGTGGCCTTATTACATCAAATAAAAACCCAAAATAAAATTATAAAATACTTAAAATAACAAGAGTCCAAAAATAAGGAAAATTTGAACTTCGCATGGCCACCACTAAGCTCCTGCCGACCCGGTCCATCACTGTTCGTCACCTGAAGCATGTTCCCACAACGGGGTGAGTCAACAGACTCAATGTGTAACCAACACTAAAATTTAATAACTCAGGCATTCATTATCATCTCACATATCAATACATATAACAGATAAAAATAATGATGCAACCCAAACCCAAACCTAGATGCCATCCGCTACACATCCCCGTACCAACCTGCACACATTGGGGACTACTAAGTCAACCCTCCATCCGCTACACACCATCGAAGGCAGTCGTTGCAGTCGACGTGCTCATCGCCCATATAAAATTTGTGGCATAGCCACCAGATAATTGTGTCATGAGACACCGCATTCGAATAATGTAACCGGTTACCACATTCGAGATAATGTGACCGAAGTCACCACATTCAGATAGTGAGACCGAAGTCACCACATTCACTTCCCCTTTTTCATATAACCTGAATGCCCCATATAATTCATATTACACAAATCATGCTTAAATTCACATTCATGTCACTTTTCACATGTTAAATATAACATATTACGTAATCCTAGTAGGAGTAGGAAACGTACCTGAGTACTTTGTACCACAATAAGGTATCTTAGCCATATTCACATTCTTATTCATACTTATACATACTTATATTAAATGTTGCCATAAATCGTATTAAAAGTTAGTGTGAGGTACACACCTGATTCCCTTAACAGATTCCTTGAGATCCCGAGATCTGATCTACCGTTTAGATCCTTAACCCCTACATTTGATTAATCACTTACTTCTTTTAAAAAAAACATTCAGCCATAAATCCAAATCCTAGTAGGATTAGTATTCTTACCTTATTACCGATTGGGACACCAACAAATCCCGAAACTGTTCCTTGTTTTCCTAGGAATGTCGAAATCCCTAAAACCTTACGTTAGATTTAATCTTAATCATCAAAACATAAATCAAGGCCTTTGGCCGAATCTTATAGTTTCTTACCTTAGATCCTTATGAATCCCGAAATATTCCTTCTTGTAGTCGACGAAACCCGAGAGATCCTTTGTAGATTCGGCCATAAAACAATAGTAGAGATTAGATCTTAGTTTTCGACAAGCCTAAGAGAAAAAGAATGAGAACCGAATTGGATCTTACCCTTTTATATGGAAATCGGCAACACCTTTATTTGAAGCCCTTCAAAAATTCGACTATGAAGACTTGCTATGATCACTAATGTATTCGGCTTCAACTGAATTGAAAAGAGAGGGATAATAGGCTCAGAAAGATTCGACACTTAATGGAAGAAGTTGTGGCTAGAACATAGGATTTTTTGGCTTTGGAAAAAGAAAAGAGAAGAGGGGATTTTTGCTAGGAGAATTTTCAGCAGAGAGAATTGTGAAGAGGAAAGAATGAAAGCCCTAGTTCTCCTCCTTGTGCCGAAATTACTAGGCCAAGAATCCTTGGCTTGGCCACCACTCTTCCTTATTGATAACTTTATCCCTTTAATTTAAAATAATTAAAGAATAATCCTTATTATCCCTTGAAAAGAATCCAATTAAAAATCCTTTATTTATCACCTTATTAACCGAATATTAAAGAGAACAAAACTCTTCCTTTCTAGAAAGCTTGTGCCGTCCACCTCTGGCTTATAGAAGCAAAATAAAACTTCTTTTATTTGCTTCCCATGTGACTCGAACTCAGGCCCAACACCCTTGCATGTGGCGCCATTTCCAGAGGCCCTGAGTGGCATCTCCAGGCCACTTTTCCAAGCCTGTTTGTGTGTCAAATTTCACATACTTTTTCTTTTAAGGCCACCTTGCCTCGGTTTCCTCTTTTAAACTTTAAAACTCGACATTTTCAAGTCATTTCTAAGTTTCCAAAAATGTTCACTTTCCTCTTTTGAATCATTTCTAAATCATTTCCTTACATTTTCAGGTTTCCAAAAATGTTCATTTCTAAATCATTTTCATGCATTTTCAAGTTTCCAAAAATGTTCAAAATTTATTCATAACACGTAAGACATGTCATTTCGTACAATTAAACCGAAAATGCATAGGCCCTTTTCAGGATGTTACACACATCACACTATCAACCTCAAGATTTCGGTATACAAAGAAACTTTATTGTGGAAGTCAATGACATGTATAAGCTAATAAAGTAAATGTTAATATGAAATGAATGTAAGGTCAGCCATTGGTATAGCTAACAAACCTTGGTTTGGTATGTGTTGAGGTTATCTTATAAATATGCATGAAATTATTTTGAAAATATGTTGAATCGGATTGGTTGATGTGTATTGGTCTTGTTTTAAAATTTGCAGGGAAGGCTAGATATCTAAAGGGGCTATATTGAGTGAAAAAAATTCGTAAACTCCAGTAATACCTTGTACCCTATTCTAACAACGAATACGGGTAGGGGGTGTTACATTTGTTGGTATCAGAGCTACGGTTTAGCCTGTTCTAGGACTGATATAGCAAATACGGATTTGCTATACATGCCATTTAAATTATTATTGATAGTGTAACATCCGGGATTTAGAGGTTATGCATTTGATGCATAATTCATGAGCTAGTAGGCTTGGAGTGTGCTTGGAGGTGTTTGAGGAGTTTTGAAAACTCTAGGATAAAAGGGAATACTTTGGAAATTATTGGTTTTTAAGTTTAAAAAGAGGGGCTAGGCTAAGGAGGCCTTAAGAGGAATTGTGGGGGATTTATGACATAAAAAGGGAAGTAGTAAAGTGGCAATGGAGCGCCTAGGTGCAAGGGGGAGAGGTTGCGTCAGCAAGGAGACTCAAGGGAGGAGGTTCGAATCAAGTTGGCAGCATGGGAGTGTGTTTTATTTTTTTGCTGGTTGGCGTCAAGAGAGGGGGAAGGAGTTGGACGGTAATGGGACTTTAAAGATGAGGATAAAGCTTTGTTTTTCTTTTTAAATTTGGCTAGATGAGAAGAGATAATGTTGACTTATTCAATTTATTTTGAATGAGTAGCTTAGAGAGAAAATAGGAGAGAAATATGGGATTTGAGAGGGGGATGAGCAATGGCCGAATGTGGGACTCTTTGGTTTGTAAATTTTCGGCTTTGATGTGTGTAGGAAGTATGTGTGCCGAAATTGGGTAGTATAAGTAGGGGTGCTCATCTTTTGGCCATTCTTTTCTCCATTTATTTTCTTTTTGCCGAAAATTGTTCCTCTCATCTCACTCTCTCTTTGTGCTGAATTTCCTCACTTTCTCCACCTATTCTTTTCTTTCTTTCAACCCCAATTCTACATTTTTTCTTGTATAGCCGAATATCCCTTGTCATTTGGAACCTTAGCCGAACCTGATAAGCCTCTTTCTCTCTTTTCGTTGTTTGGCACCTTAAAGAAATACCATAGCCGAATACACTTTTCTCTTCTGAGGCTGAATCTTCCTTTCATATTTCTTTCCTCTTTGCTCTTTTAGAAAGCCGATCAAACCGCTCTTGGTAAGGAGCCTTAGCCGAATCTATTAGAGCTTGTAGAGAGGGAAGTGTCGACATTCTTTTCCATCAATCCTCCAACCGATTTCGAATAGCATGGTAAGGGAATTCTTCTTTAACAATCGGTTTGGGTTTTTTCATTTAGTGTGCCGAAATCAATGGTTAGGCCTTGGTTTAAGCAAGGCCAAATATTCATAATGCCTTAGTAATGTATTTTGTTTGTTGTAGCCAACGTTAAGGAGCATCAAAGGAGTCTCTCGGGATTTGATCCGTCAAGGCAAGTGACATATGGTATTCGGCCAAGGGCCATGTTCATGGATTTATGTATTAGGCCGATTCTAACAATGGTTTAGTAGGGTTTTCGACAACTCAAGGAGCAAGCAGTTTCGGGATATAATAAGCTAGGTAAGTGGTTGCTAAGCATTCGGCTATAGGCTATATTGGTTATTAAGTAAGGCCGATTCTAACTATGATGTGTAGGAAGGATTTCGACAGAAGGGGTGAGCAGAAGCCTTCGGGATTCAAGATCGTTTTGGTAAGGGTATTCTATAAGTTTGGATTTGGTTGATTTTGGCTATAACTTTAGTGTCTAATCTGGTGTTCTGATTAAGTGTTGTTGATGGAGGCGAACATCAGTCAAGAAGGTAAAGGGATAGTCCCTATCCCGAAGTTTAAGAAGAGATCGCCGCTGCTCGGGATTGGCCACCGGGTGTGGGCGGCGAATGAGGAAAGCTATAGGCAGATAGCTGTAGTTTCACTTAGTGATAGCATCGGGATTGAGGGCGTAGTACTTCAAGTTATCAGGTGTGTGGTTAGCCTACTGTTTTTCGGGTATATGTTATATTTGTATGTGTTATACATGTGCTAATGAGTGCAGTGGCAACTATGAAATGGATACCCTTAACGGGTACATCGATAATCAGGTCAGTATTAATTATTGATAAGAATATGAATGTGCCTATGAGAATGTGATTGTATGCCTGAATAACATGTACATGCATTATTTATCATGACATTATTATATGTGCATGTGCATGGGATGGGATATGAATATGAACGAAGGTACGGGTGTACATTTATGTACGTGGTTTGATGTTAGCCATGAGCTACATCGTGGATTGGCACTGACTGAGGTCGCGTTGTGGACTAACTGTGATTAATTTCACGTGGCTTGATGAATAGCTCTATGCCTCATCGTGGTTGATATTGGCTATGTGCCATATCGTGGTTGATGAGTGACTATGTGTCTCATCGTGGTTGATGTTAGCTACGAGCTACATCGTGGACGGCATTAATTGCCAAATTGGTGTGTAGCGGTTGGAGGGTTGATTTAGTAATCCCCTAGTGTGTGGTGGCTGGATACGGGGGTGTGTAGAGGATGGACCTTAGGATTGGGTTGGGAGCACTTTGCATAAACATGTCTGAAATGTGGATCGATGTGGAAATGGGCTAAGCCCAATATGTGGAATGTGGTATCGATATGGATATGGGCCAAGCCCCATTTGTGGGATAATGAGGATTAAAATGCCTTATCATCTGATTTGTATTATCTGATATGTGGTTTAATGTGGTTGTGGGCTAAGCCCATGTGGGTGGAATTCAGTGGACTAATTACACACTGAGTCTGTGTGACTCACCCAAATTTTTACCAACATCGCAGGTGATACATGAATCTTGGACCGGGTTGGAGAGGATGCAAGGTGGCCATGCAGAAGATGTTTCTATTTATTATGTGCACTTTAGATTTTCAGTATTTTGGACAATTATTTATTGTAATAAGGCCACTTAAAGTATTTGAGTATTTTTTTTTATTATGTTTAAGTTGGATTGATGATTAAGTTATTATTTGGAAATGTTTCATTTTTCGCAACTTACATTTCAAAATTAAATATTAAAGTTTTCAATTCAAGTGTTTTGTAAGTAAGCAAACTTTTACTTAGAATTTTAAATATGAAATGTTTTACAAATGACAACCCATTTTCATGTTTTCTCCCGTAAGTCAAAATCTTTTCAAACGTTTTTCTTAGTGACATACCAGATCCGGTCAAGGCTCGTGGGTCGGGTTTGGGGGTGTTACAGATAGTGTGATATCTCCTGACCATTTAAGTTGTCTTTTTCTTATAGTAATGTCATCCGACCGAGCTCAATCTGAGAAAGCTGGGAGTCATGCTCCGGATTCAATACAAAGAGAAGAAACTTGCAGTAGAAGGCCCGGTACAGAGGGTCAAGGGGAGGAGGAAAAAAAATACCCTTCTTTCAAATGATGAATGAATGGTTTACTCAATACATAAGAACTAACCCTATAGTGCAGCAAACTCAAGCTCCCCTTCCTGCTCCTCCACCAGTTCCCGAGATTCCACAGGGTACAGGTATTGAATCTGTCAGAAAAGGGAAAGCTCTAGTTGATAAAATCCAAAAATATGGGGCTGAAGAATTTCGAGCAGCAGTTGATGATGATCCCGAACGGGCTGAATTCTTATTAGAGAATACTACTCAGGTTTTGGAGGAATTATCTTGCACACCAGAAGAATGTCTGAAATGTGCCATCTCACTGCTAAAAGACACAGCTTATCATTGGTGGAATACCAAAGCTTCAGTTGTTCCGAAAGAAGAAATTACATGGGAATTCTTCCAGACCGAGTTCAAAAAGAAATATATTAGTTAGAGATTCATTGATCAGAAAAGAAAAGAATTTCTTGAGTTGAAACAGGGCAATAGATCTGTATCTGAGTATGAAAGAGAATTTGTTCGGCTGAGTAAATATGCTCGAGAATGGGTACAGTCAGAAGCGGAAATATGCAAACGATTCGAAGAAGGGTTGAATGAAGACATTAAGCTATTGATCGAAATTCTTGAAATTTGAGAGTTTGCTACATTGGCAGAGAGAGCTTATAAAGCAGAAGAATTGAGCAAAGAAAATTAACAGGCTGAGAGGGAAGCTCAAATTTTTAGTAAAAGACCAATGGGAAAATCTCAATTTTCTGCTCCAAAGAAATTGAAGAAGTACCAGGATCGTTCTACCTCAGCCACTAGGTATTCGGGCAGAGAGCGAGGTTCTCAACGCAATAATCCAAGACCTTCCACTCCATCAGTGACCAGTGTTGGCAGTGTTGGTACCCCTAAACTGAGATGCCAATATTGTAATAAAGCTCATTTTAGTGAATGTCGATTTAAGAGCGGGGCTTGTTACCGATGTGGTTCTTTTGACCATTTCCTCAGAGATTGTCCAGAATGGAGACAAAAAGAAGCTAAACAGATATCGAGCAGCAGTTGATGATGATCCTGAACGGCCTGAATTCTGGTTAGAGAATACTACTTGGGTTTTGGAGGAATTATCTTGCACACCAGAAGAATGTCTGAAATGTTCTGTCTCACTGCTAAAAGACACATCTTATCATTGGTGGAATACTAAAGCTTCAGTTGTTCCAAAAGAAGAAATTACATGGCTTCGTGCAATAAGCCTATATCATTAACAGCAAGCAAAATGTCATCAACATATAGTACCAGAAATATGTACTTACTCCTATTGAATTTGAGATACACACAATCATCAACTATATTCATCTGAAAACTGAACGAAACAATTATTTGATAAAACTTGTGGTACCATTGACGGGAAGCTTGTTTGAGTCCATAAATGGATTTTCTCAATTTGCAAACCATATTCTTTGAGTCTTCCGACGCAAAATTTTTTGGTTTCACCATATAAATTGTTTCTTCAATGTCGCCATTAAGAAACGCAGTCTTAACATCCATCTGATGTAACTCAAGATCAAAATGAGCAACAAGTGCCATGATTATCCTGAAGGAGTCTTTTGATGAAACTGGAGAGAAAGTCTCTGTAAAATCAATACTTTCTTTCTCAGTATATCCTTTAGCTACAAGACGCGCCTTATACCTCTCCACATTACCATTTGCATCCCTCTTGGTTTTAAATATCCATTTACAACCAATTGGTTTTGCACCTTCAGGTAATAGGACAAGTCCCCAAACTTTATTGTCTTGCATAGATTTATACTCATCTTTCATGGCATCAATCCATTTTTGAAAATTAGAACTTTTCATGGCTTGATGAAAGTTGATTGGATCATCTTCCATCATTCCATTATCATCCTCATGTTCTTGGAGAAATACAATATAATCATTTGGAATAGCATTTCTCATTTCTCTTGTGGACCTCCTTAACGACACTTGTTCTTGAGGTTGTTGAGTTTGTTCTTCTGGAACAATTACCTCATTTTGAATGGGGAGTTGTTCAACATTGTCTTGTAGAGGTTCCGGATTCAGTTCTTGATCAATTATAGGTATAAGAACCTGAACATCGTCAAAAGTGATAGTAGGAATTGAGTTAGAATCCAATTCCTCCTCAAAAGCAATGTCTCTAACCTTATTTCTCCCCCCAAACTCAACATCCTCAAAAATTGTTACAGTTCCCGTCTCAAAAATATTCCTTATTATGGGATCATAAAATTTATAGCCCCTAGATCACTCAAATAACCAATAAAGAAGCTGCTTACTGTTTTGGAGTCCAATTTCTTTTCATGTGGCCAATAAGGCCTTGCCTTAACTGGACATCCCCATATGTGAAAGTGCTTTAGACTAGGCTTTTGACCTGTCCAAATCTCATAAGGTGTTTTTGTAACTACTTTATTGGGTACTCTATTCAGAATGTAAGCTGCTGTCTTTAATGCTTCTCCCTAGAGGGACTTAGGTAAGGTAGAATGAGGAATCATGCTTACCATATTCTTAAGAGTTTTGTTTTATCTTTTAGCTACACCATTCATACTAGGTGATCTTGGCATGGTGTACTGTGGAACAATACCGCATTCCTCTAGGAATTTCGCAAATGGTCCTAGATATTGTTCACCTGAGCCATCATATCTACTGTAGTGCTCACCACTACGATCAGATCTGATGTTTTTAATCCTTTTTGTTGAGTTGTTTCTTAACTTCAGCTTTATAAGCTTAAAACATATCCGAAGACTGAGATTTCTCATGAATGAGATATAGGTACCCATAATGTGAGTAATCATCTATGAATATTATGAAATATTGTTGACCATTCTAGGATGCCATAGGGAATGACCCACAAATATCTGTATGAATTAATTCTAAGACATCTGAAGATCTGTTGGCACCCAATCTCTTGGTTTTGGTCTATTTTCCCTTAATACAATCGACACAGACATCAAAGTCTGTGAAGTTAAGGGACTCTAAAATACCATCAGACACAAGACGTTCAACTCTAACTTTTGAGATATGACCTAAGCACCTACGCCATAATGATGCTAAATTTTCCTTATTTAATTTACGTTTAATACCACGTGATTCCACATGCAAGGTTTCAATATAGGATGCAACTGTTTCTAGAAAATAAAGGTTGTCATAAGTATTTAAATAACCAGTTCCAATAACATTTGAATTTAAAGATAAATTAAATTGATTGTTTCCAAATGAACAATAATATCCAAATTTGTTCAACGAAGAAACAGAAACTAAATTTCATCTAAATGATAGTACAATAAAAGTGTATTTTTAATCCAAATAAAAACCAGTTCCTAATAACAACCTAAAATGCCAAATTACTTTCACTTCTACCAATTTTCCACCGGCCACAAAGATGTGTCTTTTACCTTCACTTGGCTTTCAGTAACTCAGACAACCCTACATAGAAACACTTATGTGAGTAGTAGCACTAGATTCTATCCACCAAGTGTTTCTAAGTACTGAAGCTAAATTAATCTCAGAACAGACCAAATTAAGAATTATACCTTTCTTTGCACATCAAGCATGATATTTGGTACAATTTTTCTTTACATGACCATACTTGTTACAAAAGAAACAACTCTCTATAGCTTGTTGTTGTTTCTTTTGAGCTGGACCCTTAGCAGCTTCATTATGATATTTTCTTTTCTTGCCCTTGTCTTTAGGGGCATTGGCCAAATGAGCACTTACAGACTTATCACGCTTCAACCTTTTCTCCTCTTGCACACAATGAGAAATGAGCTCATTTAGGGTCCATTTCTCATTTTGATAGTTATAACTAATTTTAAATTGATTAAACTGTGCAAGAAGTGATACCAAAACCATAAGAACAAGCAATTCATCAAAAGGCTCGATCTTAAGTGCCTTAAGTCTTGAAGCAGTATGGAACATCTCCATAATGTACTCCTTTACGTTTCCTTGACCTTTATACTTCATAGACATCAAAGAAGTCAGAAGTGATGTCATTTCAACCTTATCGTTTTTAGCAAAATGTTTCTCAATTTCATCAAGGAAACCCTTGGCTTGAGTAATCTCTTCAGATTTTACGCCCCTAAAGGCTTCTGGACTGCTGTGTTTCATGATCATTGGACTCATGTGGTTTGAACGATCCCACCTCTCAAAATCCCTTTTAACATCAGGGGTGCTTTCTACAGTGAGAGGTGCAGGTTGTTCTTCCTTTAGTGCAAGGTCTATGTCCATACAGTCAAGCACTATAAGTAAGTGCATTTTCTATTCCTTAAAATTAGTCTCATTAAGCATGAGTATAGAATTTATATTAGCAGATATTGTGGCAGCAGAAGATGAATTAGCTGAATATAGAACAAAAACAAGCTTAAATCAATATTCATAAGTAAACAATAAATTCAAGATAATGGCTAATCCCATCTCAAGATACCAAACATAACATTAATATCAAGTATTTGTACAGTAATATTAACAGTAAGCGGTACTCTTGTTGTAGCAATCAAACATTGGTAATAAATTATGTCAAACAATGAATTAATCTTTGGACTAACTTATTGCTCACATAAAATACCTTATAATTGTCACACATTTATAGCCACAAATGTCATTAAAATTCTGCCAAATATTAACTTACCTTTGGGTCAATCAGTGTGAATCACAAAAATATATATAATCATCTTAATATTTCAAATAAATTAATCTACACAAAAGAGGTCACTTTGACAGCATTTTCTTTCAACTAATTTATTTAAAATTTTAAACATCCTTAATTAAAAGCCAAAATCTAAATTTATTTGTTTCAAAATATTTACCTTAATTTCATCTTTCAATCAAATTAAAAGGTAATCATATATATTTATATGATTTTCCAAAACAACATGCATTAAATCAATCAAAGCATGCATATATTATATATTTATAAATATAAATGAATCATATATATGAATCAATTTATATAAAAAAATTAAATAGACGCATAATTAGTTAAAGAAAAATCAATGTATATGGTTTCGTAATGAAACACAAACATCAACCTCGACTTTTAACAAAACTTTAATCTAAAAATATAAATAAATTATAATTTGATTCACACAACAATTTCCTCAAAAACCAAATTCATAAAAAAATTTAAAACCCTAAAATTTCAACATAAATCCTCATAAACATCATCACTTGCCCAATTTCTATTTCAAACCCTAAAATATTTAATATAAATTTAAAAGATTTAATGTTTATAATCGAAATATTAAATTCATAAAATTTAAAAAATAAATCAATAAAAAAATAATAGAGAATCAATTCGTTCTTAATGATTCAACATGACAAGGCTCAGATGCCACTTGTTAGAATTGTAAAATAAATCTAAAATAAAATTGAATAAACCAGGATCTATCATGTCAAATCATCAAGAATAAAACTAAATGCGGAAGCGTACCTGGATCCATGAATTTCTTGAAGTTTTATAGAATTTTGGGGATTTGATCTTCCAAATTAGCATACAAGAAATTCAGAAAATATCTACTCTCTCTTCCCTAATGATGGGATACTAGAAAAGATATCTTGTGTGTAATTTGGGGACCATAACCCTAATATTTATAACCTTAGCATATTAGTTCTAATCAAATTTTAATTAGCCCATCATTAATTAGAATTTGATTAGAACTCAATTACTAGAGTATCTGCACATATTTGACCCATACTTTATTTAATAATTAAAGCCCAATAAAATTCTAACCAAATTAGATCACTTTTAATTTGGGCTAACCTATCATGATAGTAAATAATAACATGTAATTACCCTTATTATATATGTGATGTCCATATTTTCCAACATGGCATGCAAGTTATGCCTCCATTGGTAATGAACTTTGATTTTGAATTTTATCTTCAATTGCCTGGATGTGATATTGAGATTTGAGTAAAATACATGTTTTGAGTTGGGATTTCATAACTTATGCTTAAACCTTTGAGTATCTTGTGTTGTGGTATGATTAGGAGGTGTTTTGAAGTATCTTAAATGTGTTTTAAACTTGAATTTTGGTCCCGTAAATCAAGGTTTCAAAATCTTAGTTAAATGTATCAAAACATAGCAAGTTAATGACCAATATTTTGTTTTAGGGTCCAATTTCCATAACTATACTTAAATGTATTGAAAATTTTAATGACGGTATCTAAAAAGCTATTGTACAGGGTCAATGTATCGATACATTTCCCTATGTACCAATAATAGAGTATAAGTATCAATGCATTGGCCCTAGCAAGTGCCACTGCATTGTTTTTGATGTTTTGAGCTCTTTGAAGCTTGTATTTGGTCCCGAACACCTCCAATCACTCATAAATAGTTTCAAAATGATTTTTAAGGTGGTTTTAAAGCCTTCAAAATGATTTTACCTAAATACTATCATTTTATTAAATTGGTTTACAGTTTGAAATCTTAAATATTTTCGAGATTTTTGTTATATATATACTCCAGTGGAATCTCCCATCCATATCATGTAACATCCTAAAATTTGAATTTTTATATGTTGCATTATTTTGGTGCTCAGCTAGTTTATTTATCCTATGTGTGTGTTAAAATAGTCCTGAGAAGGTTCAGGATTTAATTGGACTTTGGAATAAATTTTGGTAAATAGTACTTTATTGAAGTGGAACAAGTAACCTTGATGTTTAAGGAAATTAAGTGGCAAAAGTTAGCATAAGATGAGCTAGTAGTAAAGAGGAGTTGGCGCCATAAGCATACTTAGAGGGAAGAGGTTCAAATCCCTTGTTATGCATGAGAATTTTTTTAATTTTTGCACTCATCTAGCATGTGTCGGCCAAGCTTTATTTTTGGAAAGTTGGACTTTTAGTTTATGGCAAGGTGGCTAATGGATTAAGGCAAGAATTAAACTTAAGGTAGGGAATCATGATATTATGGTATGTAGGGGGAACACAAGGCACATTTTAAGGAAGGTGTTTTGGAAAGTTTGGAATGGCCAAACTTTGACTTTGGTGTCCATGTACTTGGACGGTTTTAGGGGCTAGGGGGGTGGCCGAATTTTTGAAGACTTTTGAGTAAGGATAGGTGCTTGTTGGGCACATTTCTTTTTGGGTCATTTTTGCTTTCTCTCAAAATATTTTCTCTTCATCTTTTCTCTCCCTAGCCGAATGCACATTGAGCATTAGGTAAGCATCTTTTGTTCTTCTTTTGGTCATTCCATTTTGACCATTTTGGTCTAAATTTGCCTATTCTCTCAAAGTCTTTTCCCTTAGTGCCGAAAACACCAAAACCTTGAAGGCCTTTTTATTTTTCTTTTCTTTTCTTCCTCCATTGCCGAATGCTCTCTAGTCTCAAATCTCTCTCTTTGTTCATCTTCTATTCTTGAAATGAACCAAAGCTGAAACACCTAATTGTCCTATACCTTTATTTCATCTCCTTCTTCTTACAAAATTTATTCAACATTTTCTCTCTTTTCTTTTCCTCCATGACCGAATGTTGCTAACACCATCTCCTTCAAATTTTTCTCTTCATAGCCGAATATTTTACAACACTTATCTTCTTCTCAAACCATTTCCTTCTTTTCTTCTCACACTTTGATCGCTCTGTAAGTGGCTAATATAATACTCTAGTATTTTTATTTTTCCCTTTTTCCTTGGTGTCGAAATTTCATGTTGGTGTGGGATGGTCTTTTTGGATCGATATCATCATCATACCATGACTCACTCGAATCTTTTCTCTATTTTAGAAACTTAGTGGAAGGCCGAAATTTGGAGTCCGAAATCATCGTGAATCGCTAGGATTCGGTCCAAAGTTTTAAGGTAAGGGTTTTTATCAAGGAATTCTTTATTACTCATTATTTCGTTAAAGATGGGGTTTACTAATCGACTTTATCTTAGGGACGCTATCGCTCTATTTTCATCCCTTAAACGTAAAGATTTTGTAGTAAGCTGATTTCGCCCTTAAAACCAATAGTTGTAATTTCCGAAATATTAGTTAGACTAATATTCTTTTGTCAAAGGAGGCAAACAAGATAGGGTCAAAAAGAGTGGTGAATAGTGTTCGAAAGAGGGGCGGATTCGCTATTCCCTCTAGATTCAATCGAAGGGCTGTTTTGGCAATCCGAGACTTTCCATCGGGTTGTGGACCCTCATCCAGGGAGAATCAATTATTCGAAGTTGTTCATAGTTTGGAGCCTTTAGCTGTTCGGGGTTTTCCACCGAGCTATGAACCGTCAACCGGGGAGAACCGACAAATAGTTGTTGTTCGAGATTCCGAGGGTAAAAATCTAGATCGTTTACCTTAACATAGATTTATTTTAAGAGTTAGTGTTCTACTCGAGCGTTATAACGTATTTAGGTATCGACGATCAGGAAAGTGTAGTCCTCACCGTAATCAGGTATGTAATCTCACACTTATCTCATGGGTTAGATGACTATACCGTAGTAAACATGGGATTAAAAAATCGCAAAGATGGTGAAATTGGAAAATATGGTATAATTAACACTTTAGTGTTAAGATCATGAAATCGATATTAAGAATGTGGTAAATTACAAAATTACCCTTAAAGGGGCTAAAACGATAAAATATGATATTTTGGGCCATATGTGATAAATGAGCCATATGTGTTATTTGATAAATTGGCCAAGTGTGATATGAGATGTGAAATGGGCCAAACTGTGAAATGGGCAAAATTGAGAAATAGGCCAAACTGTGAAATGGGCCAATTTGTGAAATAGGCCAGATTGCAATAAATTTTTTATAATGGGCCTTTTTGGGAATAATTATATGAATGAATTATTATGCATGTTGTATACATGATTGCATGGGTTGGGATACTTGATGAAGAGAAGTTCTGGTAGCTTTGCTACAAAATTCTGATGGCTTCGTGCCCAATTTGATACATGGCTTCGTGCCCAGTTTAATATATGGCTTAATTGCCCACTTTAATATATGGCTAAATGCCCAGTTTGGTGTGTTGGCGGGGTGGGTAACTAAAGCTCCCCACAGGTGTGCTGGTTGGTACGGGTGGTGTGTAGCGGATGGAAATTTAGGTCTAGTTTGGGAATTGCATATCACATGCATTCTATACATGTTAAATTGTTATATTTGTAAATGGGCTCAGTCTCAATTAAATGCTTAAATGGTTTTGGCCCAGTGGACTATGGTAAGTGGGTTACACACTGAGTTTTAAGTAACTCACCCCGTTTTCTTTTCCCTTCTCAGGTAATAATCAGTAATGGAGGCTTGGGCCGGGGATGACTTGTGGAGGCCATACTACTAATGATGGTTTTTATGAACTTTGAACTACTTTTAAGTATTTTTATTTAATTACTATTTCAGTTGTGATGTAATAAGGCCTCTGGTATTATTTTTATAAATGTTTTCTTTAATTTACGTACAAAAAGGGAGTTTTTCTTAAATATTATTATCTCGTAAATTTTTCTGTAAGAATTCTTTTAAGAATCTTGTTTTCAAATTTCTTTTGAACTCTTTTAAACTTTTCGTAAAATTTAACCAATTATTTTCTAAATTACAATTTATAAACTCTTATGTCTTAAATCTTAGATTTTAAATTAACCTCGATTTTTAATTTTCCAAAATATTTTTGAGGATCTATTTTCTTTAAATCATTAGAGGACTAGATGTATGTTCATTTTGTGTGACATATCAAATCTGGTCTTAATGCATAGACCGGGTTTGGGGTGTTACATATCAGATGTTGAGATGAGTGAGGGGTATTACGCTTTTACCTTCTAGCCATAGGGAAATGGAGAGGTTGAGAGGTTATAGGAACAATCCATGTAAATTGATACCACCACGATTGTAAAATCACAAGATAATTGTTTATTCCTCATTCCCCACTTTACATGCATTGCATAGTGTATTGTATAGACATGCCAAAACAGTAGACCCCCAACAATATGTACCAACTGTTTGAAAATTTGATAACAATCAGAGATACATGGTTTCTAAACCTTTTTGGAATCAACATACCTCTAATCATGCAAAGAATGTATGATCTAGCATGACAATCAATATCATCGGGTATTGGATTCTTTGGGAGATGCCTGAATAGCTTCTTAAACCAGTTTAACTTAACCCTAAACTTTTGAAATCAGATGCAAAGTTGGTATCGATTCTGAAATGTTGCAACAAGATCTACTTTAGATTAAAATAGGAATTTCCCATTAAACTGTGTCTGTCTATTAGGGGTATGCAAACAGTTAATTGGTCAGATTTTTAAACTTAATCAACTTAATAAACAATTATATACAATAACTAAATCAATTGACTTTTATAGTGTAAACTGATCTAACCAAACAGATTTAATATTGACCAACTCGATGGTTAAGTCGATTAATTGACTTAAAATAAATATATTATAAAATACATTTAAAATAATGAATATATGAATCTATTTAATTAATTTAATTGACTTATAGACTATAAAATATAAATATTTAAAATAATTAAAAAATATTAAATATTAAGTCAGTTAAGTTGGTTAATTCAGTTATGAAATTCAATAACCAATAACTGACCAGCATAACCAAATAAACTGACCCTACAATTGATTTAACCACCAAAATTGACATAACTGAATTGATCGATTAAGTTGGTTAAGTCGTTTACCAACTTATGTTGTCCCTCTATTGTCCACTAAAAGCCCTATCAACAATGCTAGATCTTCTAGTGCTATTATCGCTTCGGCACATGAAGAGAGACAAAACGTAGGAGTCTCGAGTTTCCATTGTTCAATTAGAACAGATGTGAATGGCGACACAAAAATAACTTTCTTATTTCAACTAGCATGATAGAAACCAACTTTTGTTAATTAAGGAATGATTCTATAATTAGGCAAATCTAAACCCATATTAATGCGAAGTCAAGCCACAAGAGAAGACTCTGATGTTTTTGTATTCTCGGTAACATGTCATACGAATCTCAATAAGTGGGTGGCTATTGTGGTACGCTTGAAAATTAGAATTTTGAGATATTTTGGTATGTAAGCTACAAAATGATGTAAAAGATTATTTTGGGGGGGGGGGGTGGGGGAAGAGAGTCTATGAAAAACTAATAAGTTTGATTGTTTATTTATAAGTTTTAAAATTAGGGTTCTATTAGATTTTAAAAAAAATAAACTCAGTACCCACATGTGTTAAGCTCAATTTAATTTCTCGTTAAAATTTATTTTGATTAAGTTATATGTTTTAAAATTATTACTCAGAAATTGATATTGATATATGTCGAATTTAAGATTAAATGTTATTATAACTGTTAGAAATTCAAATTATATTATTACCATTTAAATTTTAAATATTTCACAAAAAAACTCGACATCCATGAGTGTCGAGGTACTGCAATCATTTCATAATAATTACTTTAATTTCAACAACATGAAAAACTTGATAGCATAGACATTCTCACACTCAACACTCTTAAATGTCAAAATATCTTTAAAAAATATTCTAAAAATTAAAATTTCAAAACATTTATTTTAATAAATAATATTCATATTTAATTAAAAAAATTCTCCTCACAATTGCATCCATAAAACCGTCAATTATTTTTCATCTGATGCACCATTACACACTAAATTTAAATGACTATATCTTTTGGATATAAAATTGATTTAAGTAGAAGTTATGATATAGTTACTAAAAATAAATTATTTAGATTTTAAAATTTTAGTATTATAATACAATTAATTTATTAACAATATATATATGCAATTTATTAATACATCAAATATAAGTCGTTTAGAAAAAAAGGTAGATTAAATATAAGCCTTTATTTCCTTGGGCAAGCGACAAATTTTGCGAGCATGGTCAATTTTACGACACATGTTGATTTTGTCCTTCAAGCCAGTATTGTTCAAAGGATAATTATATGTATTTATTTTTATGGTAATATATCATCACTAAATATTTTAATTTCAAAAATAAGATTCACATATTGTTACGTAATTTTTAAATTCTTAATTATTTATTTAGATATGTTTTACCTTTACATATTTTACACGTGCTCTTTCTTTTCTTGCCATGATTAGTCTTTTTTGGGTAAAACGGCTCCCCTAGCCTTACGCACTTTATTACGTAATTTGATCTTTAATTCTACAATCCAAAAATAGAGTTATTCCATTTATTGTTATTACTATGCTTTTTATCCTATTAATTATTCATTTATTGATTAAATTATACAAGTTATAATTTGCTCAAATTTTTTCTATTTTTCTAATCTCTATATTTTTATTTTCAGGAATTTAGTCTTTCTATTTTTCGAATTTAGAATTTACATCTATTTATTAACACCGTAAAAATTTTTTTGTTAAATTTGTTGATGTATATTTTGAAATAGAAAAAGCTCATTCGATATCCATGTAACAAAAAAAAAAATTTGTAATGATCCTATATTCAGTAAAGAATTTTAACAGTGCTAACAATTCTTAAAACTTCACAAAACTATTTTAATTAGAATTAAGTATTTAGATTAATTAATGACATTATAAAAATTAAAATATCAAGTTATGTAGAAATTAAAATATATAGATTAAATCTTACATCTAAATGAAATATTAAAATTTAGCCATTTTATAATTTATAAAGGTTGGGAGTTTGGAATTGAAATTTACCCATTATATTTTAATGGAAAAAAAAACAATGGACACCTTTTCTTTTTATATATAGTAGTATAGATATTAATTATAAATTAACAAAAGTTGCATGTAATGAGAACTTAAATTCTACTTCTAATAATATAACTTAAATTGTTATAAAATAATAATAATAATAAAAAGAACACAAGAATAATAGATGAGAATAAGAAGGATTTTTATTGTATTTCTCTTCTTTTCTATCATCCTTACAAGTAGTATATTCCTATATGTAGAGAGAGGGATTAGACTTCTCATTTTTTTTAATACATAAATAGGAAATGGGTTACAAGAAAGTGAAAGGTGAAGAGTTAAGGAAAATGAAAGGTTAAGGAAGATGAAAGGTGAAAAGTTGAACATCCACTTAATAGCATTCATAATACTCACCATTGAATGTTCATTGTATAAAGGATATGCCTTATTAAAAACCTTACTAAGAAAAACCCTGTAGGACAAAAGCCTAGTGAAGGAAAAAATAGTACATAATCCTTTGAAACACAATATGTCACAACTTTAAAAGAAAAATGTAGTGTTAATTTACTTCTCCTCATGTAATCATCACTTAAGATCTTTGAAACGATGCAATCCAATGCTGAAAATTAATTTCTCAAATGTAGAGGTAGGGTGTGCCTAATTGAATTCTCGATTATTCTTCGCATCAGGTGAGCGGTATTAGAACAGTGCATATTTTGCTCCTATTTATTTGAGCAACATTTTATAACTCAAAATTAAGACATTCAATATGATTTATCAATAGTAAATTATCAACATATACAACAAATTTTGTTGATGTGTATCAATGTAGCAATAAAATTCAATTGCATTCTCATGCTTTAAATGTCACGAACGACTTTATAAAGCATTATATGATGTATCATTCACTATTACCAATACAATGAAGGCATTGAGCATATAAAGAAATAGTATTCAGGATCATCGTTTTATAACATAATTGTTTGACCATTTGTATTCCTTTTCAATATCTCCAATCGACATGAAAAATTAGTCTGATTAATTTTGATTATATAAACACTATTGGATACTCAATATCAATTCTTTATAATATCATTATGTAACAATTTGTCCTTATTGAACACTTGATCTTCATGTCGAGACAAATTTTCATTTTTAGATATACTTTCATTATAAAGTTTATCTATCGAATAAGTATTTCTCTTGGAAATTCTTTAAGAACTCCAATGATTTTCTCATGAAACTCGAGTTTTATGCTTCAGGCATCAATATTATCAAATCATTTATATCAGTTGAATACAAATTCACTAGATGTAAATAAATAACTTTATTTGATTTTTCCATTCATCACAAATTAATCATTTTTCATAATCAAAACTAAGTGTCTTGTGAATATTCTTGTTACAAGTCAATTTTATATATTATAACTTGTATTTTTTTTCGTTATTATGCTAACATGTACTCCCCTTGACTTTACACCTTCCGAGTGTTTGGACTTTTTGTCCAAGATGCATTTTATAAGTTATAATAGAAGCGTTTATTTATTTTGATGACTTTTTCATCTCAATGCTTTCAAATATATTTTCGTTCAAGATCCACATTTTTCCATAATATTGAAATATTCTATGTATATTATCGTTGTCAACAACAATTTCCTTTTGTCAGCTTCATCATATTTAGTTATGACATAACTGATTGGGATATTCCCTTATATTCATTATTTCAGTTACATAAACCTCATCTGGGGTTTTTTCAAAAGTTATGTCTTGGGTCTCTTCACGAGTACCCGTCCCTTTTAGCATATGATCATCTTCATTTTTTTTCTTTGAAGAATTTTTCATTTTATGGAGTCGACTAGTTTGTCATGCTTCTAGCATGCATAAGACTTATTTTTATCACATTGTCCTTTTGAGACATATAATTATTTGGAGCATTTTAAGTAAGCATTTTAGCTGGCATATGTATTGGCTAGTATATGCAATCTCTAAATGTCATCACTAAACACGTCTGGCAAATAATTTTATCATTCAAATTTTGTGCACGTAATATTAGTGAGGATCACAAAAAAAAAAAGATGACATAATTATTTAACCAATTTATCTTCCTTTACTATTAAGAAAATTTGTAACATGACAATACTTTTTAAAAATTATAAATATATCTCCCTTCAACTTTTTCACATCTAATGAAAATTCTAAATTTTATCAACTTCATACTTGATGGTCTATCTGAGTGCGCTATGGTGGAACATAAAATAGATATTGCACATTCAAATATTCTTAGAAAATAAATGAAAATAAATTCTCATGAGACAAATATTTCTTATATGTTAGCATTGACACAAATAAAATTACATGCTTATTGTAAAGTTACTCTTATATTAATGGTTAAGCAATTAACTGGAGGCATAGTTTTACTAACCATTAAGTATAATATATATAGTCATAGACAACTTAATATTATCCCAACTAAAAATAAGAAAATTAAGCTTAGGATATAGTGCACTAGCGTTGTTAGCACAAATTGCATACTATAGAGATTGTGCATAATCAAATTATTTCGAGAAATAATATCGCAAACTTTGGGTTGCACACATGTGATACATGAGCTCATATATTATTTGGTTATTATCAAAAAATGCAACTGACCTCTAACTTTAGCTGGTGTTAGTTCAATATGTTGTCAAAATAACTAGTATTGATGAAAATTATTAAAAGACAACTTCTAATTCTTCAATAAAATCATATAAATTTTCATCAAATTGTTTTGCATCATCATTGACTCGGGATGGTCTAACCGGTCATACCAACACTATAAACTTCTTTTCACTATCTCATATGTCAATCATATACGTGTAATGTATTCCTTCGGGAAATATTTATCATACAAAAATATGAGTATCTCATGTTATTTCTATCCATGCTTTTAATGTAAAACACATAAAGATTACCTTCAACATATTTCTTCTTGATCTAAAAAAATAATATTATGTTTTACAAAATTTTGCATCATAAAGAGGTGCAAAATTAGCTTTTCAAGAGCTTTTACAATCTAATTCAATATTAATTAGCTCTTCAGGAGCATGTAATAAAATATTATTTTATCATATAACATTAGTAAATGTGTAATTTATTTTAAAAAAATATACAGTTTTGCAATTCTTTTCAACATAAATGATAAAAATTTCAGATCTTAAAAAAAAAGAAGCTTTATTTATTCATATAAAAGAAAATATATTTTTATATAAAGAATAAGTATAAATAAAACATCTATTAAACATATCTAATTATAAGTTCATGTTACTAATCAATCACTTTAAGAAGCATGCAGTTAGATAAATTGTTTTATATACAATAACACAATAAAATACAAAATATTATAAGGTCACAATAAGATATTAAAGCTATAACTATAGAGGTTTATAACATAATTTCAATTCAAATTTTATTATCATATATTACGGAATGTACACAATGCTTCCGTATTTATCATAATATTTATTAGTATCACCCTTTTTTTTTATCCTTATACTTTTTCACAACTATTAGAATTATACTGCCAATATAAACTGTTGTCGAAACCTTTTTGAATGTTTATAAAAAACGGAGATCGACTTTAAATTCGAGAATGGAGTCGCCACCAATCCCTTTTTACCTAGGTGTGATTGGATCACCTTATAAAACATTTTATTTCAAAAACATTGATTTTGGTCCACGAAATACAAGAAAACGGGTTCGGGAATCGGTTACGTATGAGGAAGGGTTAGCACCCTCATAGCGCCCAAAAATTGGTACCTAATCGATAAAATCATGTCCGAATGTTGAAAATTTGAAAAATTACAAAATATGATTTCTAAAAAAAAAAACCTGAACAGTTTGATTTAAAATTTGAGATTTTTTTGTTCCGAAAGAATATAAACATCACATCCAGCACGCTAGGACATGATATTTTTAAACCCTCGTAACTAAAATCATCTCATTATTTACAAAATTTATTAAAAGGATATTTAGTTATTTAGTTAAACAGAAAATCGAAACCCAGCACATTAGGGCACTATTTCTCGAATTTCTAAACACAAAACATTGTCTTATTTTAAAACCTTTAGAAAAAATATAGTAATTTTGCAAAATGCATTTTATTTTAAAACGATGATCTATGAAAATATCATATTAATACATTATCAAACATCATAAGTAATCATAATATACTAATATTTCATATTAATATAGGCAATAAAAGAAATAATAATATAAAATACAACTAATAATAATACCTATGCTAAAGCAATTGTAAATAAATGAAGAAGTATAAACAAATATAATAAACAATAAGTAATAAAAAAAATAAAAAAAACTACAAAATAAATATGAACACTTTTCATGCAGGTTGAAAATTTTCATACAATGACATATACCAAGTAATAAATAAATGCTAAAAAAATAAAAATATTTATATATATATTGAGAAAATAAATAAAATACATTTTAAAATAAATAAATAAATTTTAAATAAAAACATATTTATAATAATCTAATACATATAAAACTACATTTCTAAGAATAAATAACATATTATACAATATAAATGATTTTAGATAAAATAAAATTTTAAAAAAGAATATAGGATATAATACTATATAATATACAAAATTTTAAAAATATATAATATAATAACTAATATAAGTCTAAAAATAATATGTAATAAAAATAATTAAACCAAATAAAATAATAAATAATAATAGTTGAAAATATATACATAATAAAAAATATATATAAAAGTTTTATACTATTTATAAATTAATATCCAAATAATAAGAGTGATATAATATTTTAACTTGATAAAGTAATTAAATATAGTATTAGAATAAAATAAAAAAATAAGGAAAGGAGGATTAAATAGCAAATAAAAATAAATATAAAAGGATTAAATCAAAAATGCACGTCATGCTGTAAGGGCTAAAATGGAAAATATGTCAAATTTTAAAACGACAACGTTCTGGTCTTAGCCCTTAAAGAGCCCGAGGATTTAATTGAAATAAAAAAACTTTCAACGTTAATTTAATAAAAAATAATAATTTAAATTGGATTAGATTAAAACTAATAAAATTATAGAGGGACTGAAACAGTAAATTCCCCTTTTTAATAAAACATGCGGATCCTCCCCGGGTTTTTGGGTCAACGCGCGAATCCTCTCTTAAAACGACGCCGTTTTGGTTATTAATAGGCTATACCAAAACGACGCCGTTTCCACAGCCTTTATAAACCAACAACAGCTGCTGAAAATCATTTCCTAAGCCATTTTAAAAAAAAAATGAAACTCTTAAAAAAAAAACTCTCTGCCTTCACAGGTCTTCTGACCTCCGGCCATCATCGCACCTGTGCCCCACGCACTACACGCGCCTCAAGCGCCGTCGCCTTCGGCGGGCTTTAAGGTATGAAACTTCATCCCATTTATTTTAATATTGTTTTGTACACGAATCGAAAGAGAAAAATAAAGAATGACAAGAAAATAGAATGGAAAATCACCTTTATAAACAGATTTTTCTTTTTTTTTTTTCTCTGTATATGTGTGAATATATTTCTCTGTATATCCTTCCGTGTTCGTGTTACAAAATAAATCGGGCTTTTTATAGCCTTAAAAAAATAAAAGGAAATAGATCCTTTCTGTCATTTTGTCGCTGTTTCCTTTCTTGTGCAGGCAGTCGACGAAGATCACGGCGGTGGTGCGGGATTCATGCGCGGATCGCGGCGCGACTAAAAGCTGGCGTGGGCACAAAGAGTTGATTGCGGCGCAAAGGGCTGGGGTGCTGCGGCGCCTAGGGTTTCCCTAGAAACCTTAGGTCTAAAACTTGTTTAATTTTTGGGCCCTCTTGGGCCTTGCTAGCTTGGGTCCTGGGTAGGGTAGTCCATTTAGGATCTGTTGGGTCTATTTTGGGTTTGTAATTGGGCTACAGGTGTAATGGGGGTATTGGGTCAGTAAGTTTGGGTGGTCTTATTTGGGTTTAATTTTGGGCCATTAAAATTGGGCTTTTGTAAAAGGACATTTATTATTTTTTTTTGTTTTTTTTCATTTTGGTTTTCATGGGCCCGGGCAAAATGGGTTACTATAGCTGCTCCTCTTTGCTCATTATCGTGTACGAGAATAGAGCAAAGACTATAAAAGCCCAATTTTGCCCGGTCTTTACCGAACCTCGACTTCTTGGTCCTCTCCTTTTCCACTGCAACTTCAACAGTATTGGAAATTCATCTTGATTTCAATTAGTCTGATGTCTTCAATCTGCTTCTTGCAACTTCAGGAATGCCAGATCTACTATTTTTCTATCTGTTCCAGTGCAAACTCAGGGAAATAAGATGTGATGTTTTTGATTTGCTTCCTGCAACTTCAGGAATGCCAAATCTGCTATCTTCATTCTACTCCGCTACAACTTCAGGGAGATAAGGCTGAAAGTATCTTTGATATGCTTCCTGCAACTTCGATTCGCTCCACTGCAAATTCAAGGAGACAACATCTGCTATCCTCAGTCTACTCCACTGCAACTTCAGGGAGATAAGGCTGAAAGTGTGTTTGATCTACTTCCTGCAACTTCAGGAAGATGAGATCTTCTGTCTTCAGTCTACTCCGCTGCAACTTCAAGGAGACAAGGCTGAAAGTGTTTTTGATCTGATTCCTGCAACTTCAGGAAGATGAGATCTTCTGTCTTCAGTCTACTCCGCTGCAACTTCAGGGAGACAAGGCTGAAAGTGTCTTCGATCTGCTTCCTGCAACTTCAGGAAGATGAAATCTTCTATCTTTAGTCTACTCCGCTGCAACTTCAGGAAGATAAGACTGAAAGTGTCTTTGATCTGCTTCCTGCAACTTCAAGAAGATGAGATCTTCTGTCTTTAGTTTACTCCGCTGCAACTTCAGGGAGATAAGACTGAAAATGCCTTTGATGAAGATGAGATCTTCTGTCTTTAGTCTACTCCGCTGCAACTTCAGGGAGATAAGACTGAAAATGTCTTTGATCTGCTTCCTGCAACTTCAGGAAGATGAGATCTGCAAATTCACCGATATTGCTACACCGTCCACTGAGGGACATGTCCTGTAGACTCGGTTTCGTATATTTATGTCACATGACTAAGATGCTATGATTAGAATGAATCAACTGCTTCTAGCTACATGAAACATATTATGAAAATAATTCCTTTTATAGGATTAAGATTAGGATGCAATGATCGGAATGAACCAAATGCTCCTAATGAAATTTGCTATGATACAAAAATGTTATGAGTGTGATTCCTACTCTAGGTGTTATCACTCATTTGTTCTTCTTTCTTGTTCATCAATCATGTTCTGCTCAACAAGCTTGCCCCCAATGTAATTTCAGAGTCAACTCCGCTTGGATCTTGAGAGCACAAGACTTGTACCATCCTACCACAATGGAAATCGAAACTCTTTCAACCCGACCCATCTGCAATTTTTAGGGTATAGGGTTTATTTCGAATTCAACCCATTCCACCACAATTTAGGGTTTCTTAGTTCATCACACCATCCTCCTAATGTTATGACCTGATGACATCACTTACTTTCATCAACTCATTTATTTTGTCCAATTATCAATTGGACTAAGAATTCAGAGAAATAGTCTCTATCCAGATTCTTCTTTCTAAAATATTTCTATGCATATGAAAATTCTAAACAATCATCCTATTTTGGTTCCTTGTCTTATCTAGAAATTTCCAAAGTAATATGTAGAACTTCTTTTTGTGAAATTATTAGTTCGTCAATCATTATTTCAATGCAACACATTTATGAATAATGGGTAACAAATAAATTGATCTCAAAAAGAGTTAAAATTGAATAAATTATCAAAAATACAAAGAAAATTAACTGAGGACATATCTTTGAGAAGAAAAAAAATCCCAAGATAGTAAAATGAATAGGACAAAAATCAGATGCCCTAGATACTGCCGATTGAGTTTCTATATACAAACTTTATGAAGACTGCCTTGAGCTCAACATGTGTTTAGAAGACCCAAAGCACTTTGTTGATGCCCCGATATGCGACATTCTTCATTTCATTGTTGATTCAAGTGTAGCAAGATGACTGCGTGTCTATTCAGAATTTGAGCCGCCATTTTCGGGTTTTCAACTCAAAACCCCTTTGGTCTCAAGGCGCCCTTTTCGGGTTTCACCTTAGCCTCTCCATTTTTTTCAGAAACTTAAAGCACCCTTTAGGGGTTTTCACTTTGGCCTTTTCTCCTTTTCAAGCAAAATACTTTTTAACTGAGTCAGAGTTCACAGGGTTGGGTAAACTTTTCCCATCCATTTCGGTCAAGATCAGTGCTCCTCTAGAGAAAGCCTTCTTCACCATATATGGTCCTTCCCAATTAGGCAACCATTTTCCTCTGAAATCCTTTTGTATGGGAAGAATTTTTTTAGTACAAGGTCCCCCTCATGAAATTCTCTTGGGCAAACTTTTTTATCGTAGGCTCGCATCATTCGTTTTTGGTACATCTGACCATAATGCCCTCAACCTTTTTTCTTCAATTAAGTTTAACTGATCATACCGAGCTTGGATCCATTCAGCCTCATCCAGCTTTATTTTTGAAAAAAACTCGAAGAGAGGGTATTTCAACTTCAATAGGTAGAATTGCCTCCATCCCATAAACCAAAGAGAAAGGCGTTGCCCCAATAGAGGTTCTGACGGACGTCCAATAAGCATAGAGTGCAAACGGCAGTTTCTCATGCCAATCCTTATAGGTCTCAGCCATCTTCCCTACTATTTTCTTGATATTTTTGTTGGCCGCTTCCACTGCTCTATTCATTTTTGGACGATACGGAGACGAGTTGTGGTGTTTGATCCCAAATTGACTACAAATTTCTGCTATCGTACTGTTGTTCAAATTCAGTGCATTGTCTGATATGATCCTCTCAGGCATTCAACATCAACAAATGATCTCCTTTTTCAAGAATCGACTAACTACTAATTTAGAGACGTTAGCATATGAATCAGCCTCTACCCATTTTGTGAAGTAATCAATTACCACAAAGATGAATCGATGTCCACTCAAAGCTTTTGGTGAGATTGGTCCAATAACATCCCTATCCCACATGAAAAATGGCCATGGGGAAGTCATAACGTGCAAAGGTAATGGAGGCACATGAATTTTATCTCCATAAATCTGGCACTTATGACATCTCTTAGCATAGCTGATACAATCTCCTTCCACGATGGACCAATAATATCCAAATCTCATTATATGTCTAGCCATCGTGAATCCATTAGCGTGTGTTCCACAAACGCCCTCATGAACTTCCTCTAGGATCTTCCTAGCTTTGACTGCATCAACACATCTCAATAATACTTGATCTTTTCTCTTTTTATACAAGACATCCCCATCTAAAACATAGTCAGATGCCAACCTTCCTTTTCTCATTCTTAGTGGCATGCTCCGGGTATTCACGATTTTTTACGTATCGTAATACATCCTGATACCAAGGGTGATCATCTTTTTCCTCCTCTCCCACATTATAACAATGAGCTGGAACTTCAAAGATACTCATCTAAATAGGTCTCATATCCTCTGGTCTGTTTACTTTGATCATAGAAGCCAGTGTCGCCAAAGCATCTACCTTGGTTTTCATCACGTGGGAGATAATTGAAAGTGATGTCATCAAACTCCTCAATCAATCCCAAAACTATTTTTTGGTAATCAATTAGTTTGGGATCTCTTGTGTCCCACTCTCCTTTAAGCTAGTAGATTACTAAGGTAGAATCTCTATATACTTCTAACACTCTGATCTTACGCTCTAAGGCTGCTCTAATTCCCATGATGCAGGCTTCATATGCCGTCATGTTATTTGTACAATCAAAATCCAATTTGCATGTCAATGGATAATAATCACCACTAGGGGATACCAAGATTGCCCCAATTCCATTTCCTACAGCATTTGACGCTCCATCAAAGTTTAGCTTCCACGGACAATCTTCAGTATTTTCCATAAACATCAGTTCTTCATTTGGGAAATCAAAGCTCAAAGATTCATAATCCTCCAAAGCTCTGCTAGCCAAAAATTCTACTACTGCGCTCCTTTTATAGCCTTTTGGTTCACATAGACTATATCAAATTTAAGCAGCAAAATCTGCCACCTAGCCATCCTTCTATTCAAAACAGTGGACTCCATCATATACTTTAACGGATCAAGCTTCGAAATTAACTAAGTAGTATGATATAGCATGTACTGCCTCAATCTCCAAGTTGTCCAAATCAGGGCACAACACAATTTTTCAATCGACGAATATCTCATTTCATATTCAGTGAACTTTTTGTTGAGATAGTATATCGCCTTTTCTTTTCTTCCAGACTCATCATGTTGGCCAAGCACACATCACATGAAGTTATTGAATACTGACAAATACAGTATCAGTGGTCTATCTAGATTAGGCGGAGACAGTACTGGGGCATTAGACAAATATTGTTTGACTTTGTCAAAAGCTCTCTGGCATTCATCGTCCCATACACCTTGGTTGTGTTTCTTGAGAAGACGAAATATGGGATCACATTTCTCAGTTAATTGTGAAATAAACCGAGCAATGTAATTTAATTTACCAAGAAAACCTCAAACTTCCTTTTGAGTGCATGGTGGAGGCAACTCTTGTATTGTTTTGACCTTGTTTGAGTCAACTTCGATTCCTTTCTCGCTGACCATAAAACCCAGTAATTTTCCTGACCGAGCTCCAAAAGTACACTTTGCCGGGTTAAGCTTCAATTGAAATTTTCTCAACCTCAAAAATAACTTCTTCAAAACTTCAATGTGTTCCTTTTCTGTTAGAGATTTGGCAATCATATCATCAACATATACTTTAATATCTTTGTGCATTATGTCATGGAACAATGTTACCATGGCCCTTTGATATGTTGCCCTAACATTCTTTAGCCCGAATGACATTACTTTATAACAAAAGGTACCCCACAGTGTTATGAAGGTAGTTTTCCCCATATCCTTAGGGTGCATCTTGATCTGATTGTATCTTGAAAAGCCATCCATGAAGGAAAACAATGAAGCTCCTGTCGTATTATCCACCAGCGTGTCAATATGCGGCACAGAGAAATTGTCCTTTAGGCTAGCTTTATTTAAATCCGTATAACCTACACACATCCTGACCTTTCCGTCCTTCTTAGGGATGGAAACAATGTTGGTAACCCACTCTAAGTACTTGACCACTTGTAGAAAACCAGCATCAAACTGTTTCTGGACCTCTTCTTTTATTTTTAACACTATATCCAGCCTCATCCTTCGTAGCTTTTGCTGAACTGGCTTGCACTCCTCTCTTGTGGGAAGGCAGTGTACTACAATGTCGGTACTTAACCTAGGCATATCTTGGTACGACCATGCAAAAACATCTTTAAATTCTCGTAGTAACTCAACAAAGTCCTGTTTTGTCTCCTCAGCTATGTGCGTCCCAATTTTCACAACATTTCCTTCATCCAAGGCTATGTTCTCTACCACCTCCTCATAGGGTAAGATATGTTTCTTCTCTTGCTTTACCATTCTTAACAAATCTGGAGATAATCACAATCTTGGTCACCTTCAAAATCTTGAGATTCCTCTAAACATGTCTTGCTCAAAGTGGACCACTGGATCTGTATGATTGTTGCTCACATCATTGATATCTAGGGACCTATGATGGGTACCAAAGAATGTACAAAGAACAAATGAATTCGAGGACAACTATTCACATGATATGAATGAAAATTAAAAAATTTGGAATGAAATTAGAAAGTCAAAAGAATAAAATAAAAGAATATTTCCTCAAGTTAATTATAAAATGTATTTTATTGAAACAACAATTTCTGAAAATGAGCCCATTTCACAAAAGAAATCTTATTGTTCTTAAGCTAAAAAACAACAAGAGTATTCTGAATATTACTCTGTATAATCTCTAAAAACTACAGGAAGTTCCTCTGCAGTCCAATTGTTCAAAACGCTTCCAGGCTCATAAGGGCGAATGCCCAACAGGTTTCTTTGTTCAACTTCTTCCCCGTTTATGGCATTGATGTGAGGACTTTCCAACAACCCTCTCTCAGGGTGAATTGTCCCTCCGGATACAAAGGTCTGAGATATGTGGGGGAATAACATCGATTCCCACTGGACTTCTTCCTCATTCAACCGTACCCTCCTTCTTTCTTGCTTTTTTTCGATTTTCTTCTTCCTTTGTTTAGCATATGGCTGAAACCCAAGCCAAAACGGTCTCTCTTTTCTTTCAGCATTGGCACTTGAACTTCCCCTTAGAGATGTCTGCCCAGTCCTTTTCCTGGTAAGGCTCCTTTCGTTACCATCATTTGTAAGCCCATCCTTGTGGTCTTGGATATCTTAGGCACCGGGACTTCATTTCCTTCCAAAATGAATGTTACATTGACGAACTCTAAAGACTGGAAACAACACTCAATGGCCTCCTCATTTGTCTTTACATAAGGCGTGTCATTGATAACAGTCGCTATGATGTCTTCCTCTGTGTTTATAGTAACCAACCGAACATCTGCCACCAGTTTTAGCTTTTTATGCAAGGATGAGGGCACTGCCCCTACTTAATGAATCTAGGGTCTTCCCAACAACAGTTGTAAGAGGGCTTTATATCCATCACCAAAAAGTCCACCTCATATGTGTTTGGCCCAATCTGCAATGGTATATCAATTCTTCCCATTACTCTTCTCTTGGTGCCATCAAACGTTCTCACTATGTTCTGGCATGTCTTCATGTGAGAACTGTCTATCGGCAACCTCTTCAGCGTTGACAACGGTAAGACATTCAAAGCTGATCCATTGTTGATTAGCACGCTCGGTAGAGTATATCCCTTACAACGAGTAGTTATGTGTAGGGCCTTGGTCAACCTCATACCTCCAGGTGGAATTTCATTGTCACTGAAGGAAATAAAGTTATCAGCACTTATGTTACTAACCAATCGGTCAAGTTTATTGACAGATATATCTTTAGTCACGTAAGTTTCATTCAGCACTTTCATCGATGCCTCACGATGTACTTCCGAACTTAAAAGTAAGGCTAGCACCAATATGCGAGCCGGTTGCTTGCGTAGCTGCTCTACCACACTGTATTCACTGTGCTTCAAGAATTTTAAAAATTCTTTAGCCTCTTCCTCCTTCACATGTTCGTTGATAAGGGCGCCAGGTCCTTTCTCTGGTTCAACTGTCACAGTCTTTGATTCCACTAGTTCTGTTCTGACGTTTATCAAGTCGTAATGCCTCCCAATTTGTGTGTAGAATCCCTCATTTTGGACCTCCTTAGAAGTGCTAGCTGAGTTTTCCACTCCCGGTGTCGTCACATTACAATCGTAATTCCATGGTACCATCTTGTTATCCTTGTAAGGAAAGGAAACAGGTTTTTGGATTACGACTTTAGGCGTAATTTACGCTCTGCCTTCTGTATTTCTCGGTCAGGAAATGATGATCCTTGGATAATTGACTTTTTGATTTGTCGACCCTCCTTCAGTTGCATGTATGTTTCCTCCCTCCAAGCCTTCTTCGTAAAACTCCAGCTCCTTATTGTCCATGAGGCTTTGTACCAATAGTCTGAACTCAGCACATTCCTAGATCTCATGTCCTTCAGCTTTGTGGAACTCACGGTAGTTCCTTAGTCTTTCACATCTTTTCAAAGAATCAGATAATGTCATTCTTCTTCTCACTATTTCTTTACACATTATTCTCAATGGAGTTTTTAGCTCTGAGATATCCCACCTTGGTCTTTCTTACGAGATTTTCCCCAATCGCATTTATCCCATTATCTCCATGATTGGTGTATCATCAAACTTGATAATCCCCATCTTGATGAGCCTCTCAACTACCTTTTTGAAGGTAGTGCCGTTTTCTATTGAATGCCCCAATGTTCCTGCGTGGTAATCACAATGAGTGTTGGAGTCATACCATTTAGGATATGGGGGTTGTAACTGCTGTAGATAATATGGGGAAACTACGCGTGCATCGAATAAACTTTGATAAAGCTCCTTATACGTCATTGGGATTGGCGTAAATTGGAGCTTTTCAGAATTTTGTTTGGGGCCTGATTCTTGTCTTGTCGACCCTTGTTGCCCGGCAGTAACTACTTTCGGTTGGCTAACAGTAATTGCCTTTGAGTACCCTTTGTTATATGTACTCGTATTGTTTACCTCGTTGTCTTTTTTCCTAGGAGCAGATCTTCTAGTGGTCTCTCCCGCTTCAATCTTACCACCCCTTATGGCATTTTCTATCATTTTCCCTACCATCACTATATCTGTGAAGCTCTTGGTGGTACTTCCTATCATATGGGTGATAAATGGTCCCTTTAAAGTGTTGATAAATAACATGGTGGTTTCCTTTTCCAATAGAGGTGGTTGAACTTGCATGGCAAATTCCCTCCATCTTTGCGCGTATTGCTTAAAGCTTTTATTTGATTTCTTTTCCATGTTTTGTAACATGATTCTATCAGGCGTCATGTCTATGACATGATTGTACTGTTTCATAAAGGCTTGGGCTAAGTCTCTCCATGAGCTAATATTAGCACGGCTAAGTTGATTTACCACCAGGACGCTGCCCCAACTAAACTGTCTCAAAAACAATGAATCAAAAGTTGATCATTGTTTACATAGCCAGTCATGCGTCTACAGAACATAGTGATGTGATCTTCAGTGCAACTAGTCTCATTGTACTTCTCAAATTCCAGCATCTTGAATTTATGAGGAAGCACCAGATCTGGGACCAAACTCAAGTCCTTTGCGTCAATACCATGGTGATGATCGGCATTTTCTAAAGCCTTGAATTTTTCTTCCAACCATCTACAGCGATCCTCCAACTATCTTGAAGATTCAGTTCTGATCCCCCCTCTCTCTCTGCTATGTCTAGGTCAGGGATAACAAGATTAGCAGGGTTATCACTGGGTTGGATCCTGTGCCAACTTGAAAATTCATGGGCACTCCAGTGTCAGCTAGCCCTTACTGAGGCCTAATTGTGACAGGTGGCCTTCTGGGATATTCTTCAGGTTGTATTTGCATGTGTGGTGGAGTGAATCCCCTAGGAAAATCCTCATTGTCTTCAGCATTAATTATAGGACCCTTTCCTTTGTCCATGCCCCCCTCAGCATTTGGGCCATTTGAGCCATCATGTTCCTTTGAGCCTCCAACATCTGGTCCCTTATTTCTTGTTGGAGTTTTCCCATTTGCTCTTGCATCTGGTCTTGAATATCTCCTTGGAATTGTTCCAGTCTTTGATCCATTTTCTTTGATTTGGTAAGTGTACCTAGGGGTGTTCAGCTTCCAGATTTTCCTCTCTCTCTCTCTCTCTCTCTCTCTCTCTCTCTCTCTCTCTCTCTCTCTCTCTCTCTCTCTCTCTCTCTCTCTTTGTTATAATTTCAACTAATTAGACTCTCTCTATGGACTTAAATGCATATGATATGATGTAATGCAAATGCATGAATGCAAAGAGGCATCGATTCTGATTCAACTTCACTTTAGAAAACTTTATTAGAAAACAAAATCCTTTACATAAAACAGATTACAAATATGCTTGCCTAAATTTCTGATTTTCCTAAATAACAAAGCTAATTCTTGACCAGGATCTGACTGTAGCTCATACTTCGTGTTCAATGTATCAGCCTGTACTGCCAAAATCTGTAGATGATCAGCTACCTCTCGAATCTAGACTATTGCTTCACCTATGAGATAATCCCAACTTCTAACTTCATCATAAGAGTGGTGAAGTTCTTCCTTCCAACGCCATTCTCTTGTTTCAAGAAGCTCGATTCGAAGTTCACAACTGTGCAATGCTGATTCTAACTCTCTTCAATCTTACCCTTCATTTCCTCGATCTTGTTCAGGCTTGACTCTAATTCGATCGCGGAATTTCAACTTCGATGGTGATGAAGAGACCGTCCAAGCTCAGCCACTCTAGCTTTTAATTCTCCCTTTTCATTTAAACTTTCTGACAAGTTTTTCTCTAAGGCTTCGTTTCGCACTTGCATTTCTCGAAACTTTCTCTCCCAATAGTCAGCTTTGGCCTTTTCCTCTTGGACTTATCGTTGCCACTGTTCTAAAGTCTTCCCCAATCCGACATTCTTCATCGATAGATGCATCTTCTTATATTCTATCTTCAAACTATCTCAATCATCCTCAATCTTCTTTTTCTCCTTTCTTACTTTCTCGGCTTCTGATTTCTGAACATCCACATCTAGCCTCAAGTACATCGTTTCTTCTTCTAGCTTCTCTATCTTCTTTCCGAGCTCTAAACTTTGCCTCTCAAAGTCCTGCTTTATAATCTCTAACTCCGATGGGACCACTTGTAAATACTCCTTCATCGATCGAGCACCCTCCAAACTAGGCCCAGGGATGTTGTCATTCATCCTTTTACTTGACGACTCCTTGTATTTTAAGATTGTCATCGGTCCTCCAGTCAATATCTTCATACAGTAAGCCTGCTTCCAAGCCTCAGAAATCTCTCGAATCTTCTTCTTATAATTATCCTCCTTATATGAAAATTCACTTTGAGCTAACCCATATGTCGTTGGTATGAACTGTCTTGCTCTGTATTGCCTTAGCACGAGCAATGGCGCATATCCAACAGCTCTCCATATTCGAGGCAGAGGCGCCCAATCAAAATTTCCATACCGATAAAAGACTTCGTCAGGAATCATCCAAAGGGCTTTCCACTCAACATCTTCCTCTTGGAGGTTTTGAAGAATTTCCATCCATCTTTTTTTTGATATATCGTCTCTCCTTGTCGTAGCTGTGGCCTCCTTTAAGGGAGAATAACTTTTGGAGAACACTCGATAAGGAACCCTGTCAACCTTCCAAAAATGACAGTGAAACCAAACCATTAATAACTGTGCGCATCCAATGAATCTACCTTCACCAGCTCTCCAACATGCATTTAAAGATCTTAACGTCTCGGCTAATATCATAGGTACAGGTATGACCCCTTTATTAAGTCGATCGAATAAATCAGTAACTGCTTCATCTATATGTCTTAGAGCTTTGGGGAAGATTACCAAACCATAAATACATAAGACAAAGACGTCGATCTTCTTCTTTTCATCTAGATGTGCTAGGATCAGGTCTCTCAAACTTACCCAAGGTATGCATTTACCTTCACCTTTCTCCTGGATTCTAGCTTTAACCCACTGTTCACTCATCCCTGTGATGCTCATTAACTTTTTCACAAAAGTTGGGACATTGGTAGCCCTAAAATAAGCTTTGTCGACTTGGACCCTCGAACAGCGAAGCAAGGTCGTATATTCCTCTAGCATGGGCACTAAATCTACCTCCCCGAAAGTAAAACAGCTATAAGCAGAGTTCCAAAATTGAGTCATAGCCCGGAATAGATGCTTATCTACCTTGATGTCGAGCAAGTAAGGTAGATCGCCATAATTACGATAGAACATCTTCTTTGACTCATCGTCCCACTGGGTCCATATTTCTTTCAACTCTTGGAACTCATTCTGTGTAATACTAATACGAGTAAAATCCCATAGTTCAGACACATACCCGTTAACTAAGCTATTCCCTTTCTCCAATTGTGTTTGCTCTGACCATGTGCGAACAGTTGCATTGTCTCCCACATTATCAAGGAACTCGTTCTCCTAACTTTGGAACTGCCGTGAATCGATACCTCTAAAAAATATGAAATGACATGCACAAAAATGAAACACAAAAAGTTAGTGTCACAGGATAAAATATAAAGCAAGTAAAGTAAACAAACACTTATTTGGGTAACTACTAAAGTTTGGCATAGCTCTACCTAATGTGGGTTCTTAGGGTTTACTATATGCGATTTAGTTCTAAAGTTGAGGTACCTGAACCAACAGATTCCTCGATCCTTACCCATTATAGGTCATACGGACCGAGTTCGGTTCAGGGGAATACATTTCCCTATGGCCATGCGGAAGTGAAAACTTCACGAAGACATAGGTACAGATGTATCCCGAAAGCAATCCACTAGCCCATGCGGAGGTGAAAACCTCACGAAGGCATAGCATCTCACTCCCACTTAAAGGCGCAACCACAACGGTCATGTAGTGCGATGCAGAAATATATATTAAAACCACATGCAATAAAAAAATTATGTTTTTTTTTTAAATCAGAATTTTGAATTCGAACAAAAGGACATGAAATCATCAATTTTACGGTTTGACTCTTTTATTCATCCCCAGCGGAGTCACCAAGCTGTCGAAACCTTTTTGAATGTTTATAAAAAACGGGGATCGACTTTAAAAATGAGAATGGAGTCGCCACCAATCCCTTTTTACTTAGGTTTGATTGGATCACCTTATAAAACATTTTATTTCAAAAACATTGATTTTGGTCCACAAAATACAAGAAAACGGGTTCGAGAGTCGGTTACATATGAGGAAGGGTTACCACCCTCATAGCGCCCAAAAATTGGTACCTAATTGATAAAATCATGTCCGAATGTTGAAAATTTGAAAAATTACAAAATATGATTTCTAAAAAAAAACTGAACAGTTTGATTTAAAATTTGAGATTTTTTGTTCCGAAAGAATATAAACATCACATCCAGCATGTTAGGACACGATATATTTAAACCCTCATAACTAAAATCATCTCATGATTTACAAAATTTATTAAAAGGATATTTAGTTATTTAGGTAAACAGAAAATCGAAACCCAGCACGTTAGGACACTATTTCTCGAATTTCTAAACACAAAATTTTGCCTTACTTTAAAACCTTTAGATAAAATATAGTAATTTTGCAAAATGCATTTTATTTTAAAACGATGATCTATGAAAATATCATATTAATACATTATCAAACATCATAAGTAATCATAATATACTAACATTTCATATTAATATAGGCAATAAAAGAAATAATAATATAAAATACAACTAATAATAATACCTACACTAAAGCAATTGTAAATAAGTGAAGAAGTAAAAACAAATATAATACACAATAAATAATAAAATAAAATAAAAAAGCTACAAAATAAATATGAACACTTTTCATGCAGGTTGAAAATTTTCATACAATGACATATACCAAGTAATAAATAAATGCTAAAAAAATAAAAATATTTATATATATATTGAGAAAATAAATAAAATACATTTTTAAATAAATAAATAATTTTTAAATAAAAAATATTTATAATAATCTAATACATATAAAACTACATTTCTAAGAATAAATAACATATTATACAATATAAATAATTTTAGATAAAATAAAATTTAAAAAAAGAGAGGATATAATACTATATAATATACAAAAGTTTCAAAATATATAATATAATAACTAAAATAACTCTAAAAATAATATGTAATAAAAATAATTAAACCAAATAAAATAATAAATAATAATAGTTGAAAATATATACATAATAAAAAAATATATAAAATTTTATACTATTTATAAATTAGTATACAAATAATAAGAGTGATATAATATTTTAACATGATAAAATAATTAAATATAGTATTAGAATAAAATAAAAAATAAAAAAATAAGAAAATGAGGATTAAATAGCAAATAAATATAAATATAAAAGGATTAAATCGAAAATGCGCGTCATGCTGTAGGGGCTAAAATGGCAATTATGCCAAATTTTAAAACGACAACGTTCTGATCTTAGCCCTTAAGGAGCCCGAGGATTTAATTGAAATAAAAAAAACTTATAGAGGGACTGAAACAGTAAATTCCCCTTTTTTAATAAAACACGCGGATCCTCCCCGGGTTTTCGGGTCAACGCGTGGATCCTCTCTTAAAACGACGCCATTTTGGTTATTAATAAGCTATACCAAAACGACGCCATTTCCACAGCCTTTATAAACCAACAACAGCTGCTGAAAATCATTTCCTAAGCCATTTAAAAAAAACAAAACTCTTAAAAAAAAACTCTCTGCCTTCACAAGTCTTCTGACCTCCGGCCATCGTCGCCCCTGTGCCCCACGCACCACACGCGCATCACACGCTGTCGCCTTCGGCGGGCTTTAAGGTATGAAACTTCATCCCATTTATTTTAATATTTTTTTTGTGCACAAATCGAAAGAGAAAAATAAAGAATGACAAGAAAATAGAATGGAAAATCACCTTTATAAATAGATTTTTCTTTTTATTTCTCTGTATATGTATGAATGTATTTCTCTGTATATACCTCCGTGTTCGTGTTACAAAATAAATTGGGCTTTTTATAGCCTTAAAAAAATAAAAGGAAATAGATCATTTCTGTCATTTTGTCGCTGTTTCCTTTCTTGTGCAAGCAGTCGATGAAGATCACGACGGTGGTGCGGGATTCATGCGCGGATTGCGGCGCTACTGAAGGCTGGCGTGGGCGCAAGGAGTTGATTGCAGTGCAAAGGGCTGGGGTGCTGCGGCGCCTAGGGTTTCTGGGTCTAAAACTTGTTTAATTTTTAGGCCCTCTTGGGCCGTGTTAGCTTGGGCCCTGGGTAGGGTAGTCCATTTAGGATCTGTTGGGTCTATTTCAGGTAGCTGGTGGTATTGGGTTTGTAATTGGGCTACTGGTGTAATAGGGGTATTGGGTCAGTAAGTTTGGGTGGTCTTGTTTGGGTTTAATTTTGGGCCATTAAAATTGGGCTTTTGTAAAAAGATTGTAAAAGGACATTTATTTTTTTTTTGTTTTTTTTCATTTTGGTTTTCATGGGCCCGGGCAAAATGGGTTACTACAACTGTGATAATTGATAATTTCATTGCCATTCATTTTATCTAGTATCCACATATAAGTAACATGACATTTATTTCTAGAAATGTCTAAACCAATAAGAGGTCCATAATGTCATTATTTCAACAAAAGAAATATAATTTTTATAAAAATATATATAATATTCACTTCAGGAAATATGTCGAAATTTTCAAATATCCAAATTAAATTCCATGATCAAAAGTAATCATAAAATTTATTATATTTATTACAAACATTCACTTCAAGGAATGTATAAAAAATCATTTAGAAAATAATGTAAACTTATCTCATATTCTTTGCCAACGAGATCATAAGATATTAATTACTCCAAATAATAGTTAATTAGTATAAACAATAGATCATTTTCTTTCAGAAATAAACATTTACCAACATTTTGGACTATGCATCTTCCACTTATCTATTTGTCAATAACAACAATAAGTTCCATTCACTTTTAGAAAAGAAAAAACAATATAATTTGTTAACAAAGCCAATAAATTCATCATTGTTTGCAAATTTATTTCAATATCATTGTAATAAATTAAATGTGTCTATACATTGTTCCTTTTTTCTTTTTAATCAAACCTTGGCAAAATATTCAACTAATATGCATGTGTCAAATGATCTTTGAGTATCACATAAATATTTTCATTCTCTTTGAAGGATTATTTGGAAAACTAATCCATAATTTTAAAAAATCTTTTACGTGTTTTCTAACAAAAATTAATGATTAATATCATTATACAGTTCTCAAGCATGTATAGATTTGAAGTCCAAACTAATCATTGCATATAATACACATTTACAGTAGACAAGAATAGATAAGAACAATCATATAATTTAATCAAATTAAAACTAAACAAATAAATTCTATATATATATATATATATATCCACATAGAAAGCACAACAAATAAACTTGGGAAGGGATTTATAAATTTATAGAAATGCAAACAGGGGCGAAGCCAGGAAATTTCAAGAGGGGGGCTGATATAATGAAAAATAATAAATTTAAAAATAAAATTAATAAAAGAAAAATAATTTAATAAATAAAAATAAACAAGAAAGAAATCTTAAAATTTATTTGAATTGCACTCTTTGATCATTGACCTCACTAAAATCATCAATTATTTCGTTTAAATCAAATTTTTCTGCAATTTCTTTCTCAATGTACACAACCAAAGAACTTTCTTAAAAAATAATCTTTCATCTTGCTATGAAGTTGAGTCTTCACAATCTTCATAATAGAAAAAGCACGTTCGGAGGATGCTATTGAAACTGGAAGAGTCAATATAAGACGAATCAATCTGTCAACAAGTGGGTACATGACTGACTTTCCACTTTCAACTAAGCTTCTGCAAAGTTCAGAAAGTGTTGATATTTTTCTCGAATCAGGATGCTTACATACATCAAGTTCATAATGCTTCAACTTATATGGGAGACATTCTTTCTCTTGTTGAGAAAAATCTTCTGGATAGAACTTATTTACAAGAATGCAAATTTTATCAATGTCAAATAACTTGAAAAACTCATTGGGATCTAAAGCTGTAGTAAGAGTGAGAAGCTCGACAACATTTTTGTTAAACCTGCTCTTCAATTCTTGCAACTGAGTATCTATTGTAGCAAAAAATATATCCACTCGATAATGATGCTCCACTGTAACATCTTCCTTCTTGTTGCCACTACGACCCACAATGTATTGAGCATTCATATCTGGAAAATCCAACTTCCAAGTTTCACAAAAAGATATCACATTTTTCAACTTTTGAATTCAATCTTTCGTTGTCAAAACTAAACTCATGGCATTTAATATATCTTGAGAATGATGTTGCAGAGCTTGACAAAGGTTATCAGTAATCCCTAAAACTTCCTTCATCATATGCAAAAATAAAAACAAACTCAAAAGATCTCAATCTATTATATGTGTTATGGGCATCTCCTCGCTGAGAATAGTTAGAAGCGGTATTTTTTAGATTTTCAAGAATTGTGCTATTAGCATTGTACATCTTCAGTAAACTAGTAACTGAATTTAAATGGAAACTCCATCGAGTCTCACCAGGACGTTGTAAAGTACCAGTCTGATTCATTCCTATTCCAGTTGCTAACTCATTGATGGATACCAAATGAGTTATTTTAGTTGCTTGGGCTTTTTGTAATTCATCGTGTCGCTTGGAAGAAGCCGAAGCAATATTAACAATATCAGACAAGCCTTTAAAGAATTGATGCACTTCTCTAGCTGTTGCAACCAATGCTAACTGAAGACGATGAGCAAAACAATAAACATAATAAGCATATCGATAATCATTCAAAATCAAAGCTTGCAAACCATTAAATTCCCCACGTATATTGCTTGCTCTATCATAGCCTTGACCTTGGATATTTTGTATGTCAAAACTATGTTGCAAGAGAACATTAAAAATCACATTCTTCAAAGTCAATGATGCAGTATCTTTAACATGGACTATATCAAAAAATCATTCTTTTATCTGTCCTTGTTTATCAACAAATCTCAAAATAATTGCCATTTGCTCTTTTTTTGACTCGTCTCTCGCTTCATCCACAATAATGCTGAACTTTCTATCACCAATTTCTTCACGAATTACATTACAAACTCTACTGGCAAAAATTTGCAATATCTCTTTTTGTATTGTTGAAGAAGTATAACTAGCATTTTGTAGAGCACTTTTCAAAACATCTTCAACTTTCTCATCATAGATGCTAATAGTGATAACAATTCAAGAAAGTTCCCACGATTTTTTGATCCCGAGCTTTCATCATAACCTTTAAAAGCACAACCTTGAAATGATAACCATCGAACAACATCTATACTAGTTTTCAGACGTAGACAATTAGCTGAAATTTGTTGTGTAGTTTGTCTACCAAGTGACACTTCAATATGTTGAGCTTGATTTGTCAAATCTACATAAGCTCATTGTGCATTGTTATGCAGTGAATTCGGATCTTTTCCCATATGTGTCAAAAAAGCACAATTGCATCCATCGTGTACCTTTTTCCAATTACTAAAGCCATTATGAGTAAATGCAGTTGATCCAAAACAACTACTTGGATTGCTATTAAAAAGAAAACAAGGCAAACAAAATATTGAATCTCTAGAAGGTGAATATTCTAACCAGGAAAATTGTTTAAACCATGATGGTTGAAAATAATGAGGATGCTTTGTAACGCCCCGAATTTGGGCCTAGTAAAATTGGGCCTATTGGGCTTTGGGTCTCATAAAATTTTTAAGTGAGCAAGAAAATGACAAATAACATGATGGCTTTAAAGGTTTAATGAATTTGGAGTGTCTAGGTGTGTTGGAGAAGCTCTGGGTTCAAGTTTTGTGGTGGAGGATTCTTAATTTAATTAATTAAGGAATCAGGGTTGTGAGTAGCAGGCTTTTAAATAAATAAGTGAAAAATGGCACAAAGAAGCCTATGGTGAAGTGGCTAAGTGACGCCACTAAGGTGTAGAGAGGTGGCGACATATGCATGCAGGGAGGTCTGGTTCGAGTGCTAGCTTAGCTTTATTTTGGAGTTTAATTTTAGGCTTCTAGAAGGCTAGAAGTGGCGTGTAGAGGGACTCTAAGGAGAAGTGATTAGTAGAGAGAATTTAGGAGAAGGATAAGGGAGATATCATGGAGAAAAATTAGGAGATGAGCAGTGGATGAAGTGGTGTCGAATTGGAATTTAGGGGTGGCTAAGTTTTGGCTATAGGTTATATAAATGTGTGTGTGCCGAATCTGAGGTCCTAGGTAATGCTGAATTTTCCATTCTTTTTCTTTTCCTTACCAAAACCTTATTTTTCCACAACCGAAAATACCTTGCCTTGTTAATGAAATCTCCTATAGCTGAATCCCTTTTTGCCGAATTCTCTCATAGCCAAACTCTTTTATTGCCAAAGTATCATCATCTTCTCTTGCCGAAATCCCTATAAGTGCCGAATCTTTGTTGTTTTCCTCCATCACAAATCAATTGTTACCTACTATCAGACAAGGTTAAAAGTCAAATCTCGTTCAGTAGTTATCTAGGCCGCAGGATCAAAAGTGGATTTGGTAAGTATTCAGTTAACCCCTTAGTGTGTTTTGTTAAAAGCCAAAAGGCTATCTAACTTCTCGTTGTCGTTAATCTTGTATTAACAAGGGTAAGGTTCAGAGATCGCAAGCGTGGTAAGGATCGTTAGCAAAGTGTAAGTGTACTCAACTCGATTATGGTTTAAGTAAATGGCCGAATGTGAGTATGACCTATAGGGGTGACTTGTGTGGATTATGAGTCACTCGAAGTTTGATGGTGTATGTGTGAGTGCAGATCTAGGTGATACTCGTGATTAGTAGCTAAGAAATGGCTATTAGGACCCGGTGACACACGGTAAGGTTACGGTAAGGCTTCGGCTTTTGGTAAATATTTTGATTAAGTATGGGTGATTGATTGAAGGTTGGTTGGTTGTAGGTTCAAGACCAAGGATAGTATAGCACGTCACAGTAACCAGGTGTGTACAAACACTACACACACATGATATCGGCAATGCCGGAAAGCCGAAAAGCCGAAAGTGGCTAAATGGGCTCGGTAGGCCCTGGGGTAAAGTTTGATGAAATTGATTGATTTGGTTATATGAATTGAGTTAGTCATGCATGTTACATGATCTGGAATTGTTTTGGGCCTAATAGGCCATATGAATGAGATCTGGGCCTAATGGGCCATAAGGATGTGATTTGGGCCATATGAACGTGAAATGGGCTTGATGGGCTTTATGGGGATGTAGACAAGTATGCTAGGGTTTAATGGACTTTAGGCCTAGTTCTGAACAACTCTTAAACCGCATAAGACTTAATCTAATAATTAAACATGTCCGTGGACAAGTCGCTGGGTTAGAGTGTGGCAACAGACATATGCATGTCTAGGATTGGATCTAGAGAGAGCTTGGTACTTAAGCGGTCCTAGTGGCCCACCTCCTCTTCTCTGGAATCCTACTTGGTGCATAGTGTCTGTTCACTTTAGCCGCAAGGACTTGTTAATAGGCCAAAGTTCATAACTAGAACCCAAGAGGGACCAAATATCCCTGAGTTGACAATTACTAAAATACCCCTAATTTGTAAAATTACCAGAATACCCTTGATTTACGGAATTAGTAGAATACCTCTGATTTGTAAAATTACCAGAATACCCTTGATTTGTGGAATTAGTAGAATACCTCTGATTTGTAAAATTACCAGAATACCCTTGATTTGTGGAATTACTAAAATATCCCTGACTTACAAAATTTCCAAAATACCCATATTTTGCAAAATTACCTAAATATCCCTATAGAGTGGATTTACGGAAATACCCTTGGGTAGTGAAATGACTAAAATACCCTTAGGTGCCGAATGTGTGAAAATGTGTATGTTGAATTCATGAAATACATGTTGCACTTGGTTGGGTTTTGATGATACGGAGGAAGATTTGAGGATCGCATAGTCGCTTGACGATCGTGGATCCACCAGTGGCTTTAAGCCCATTATAGCAGCTTTGTTGCAACGTTTGAGTAATGCCGCTGCTGGTGCTACCTTTGGAGTGTAGGGATGGGTGGGTTGATATTTATATCCCCACAGGAGTGTAGGGTTGGAAGGGAAATGGAGTGCAGGGTTGGATTCGGGATGTGTGCATTGCATTCATGTGATACTGATGTGATGTGAGGTCATTGCGGGCTAAGGCCCAAGACCACCGAATTTGATATGGCTTAGGCCCAATGTGATATTTGCATGTTGATTGGTTACCAAGGGTCGTACACATTGAGTTTCGAAACTCACACCCTTTTATTAAATGTTTCAGGTGACCCTCAGTAGACGGCTTGACATGGGAGAGGACTCGGAGATGGCCACACTACAAGATACTTAGGAGTTTTGTTTATTTGTTTCAAAGGACATGATTTTAATTACTTTATTTTCGCTGGTTGTAATAAGGCCTTGTACTCTGATTTGACTTTAGATTTTGTGTTTTGTTATCATTGTTCAATTGTTTACTTAATTGTTAAACTTAAATAAATTTTCTTAAACATAATTTTCGAAATACCTAAAAATATGGGCTTTTATCATTACTTAACAAGATTCAAGGATTTTGGGCTTTTAGGCCTTAAATTTTAACGTAGCAAAATCGTTTTGAATTATGCCTTTGATGTGACATTCCCGGATTTGGCCTTAACGTCTGGGCCGGGTCTGGGGGTGTTACATGCTTTTTTGAGTTGGAAGCAGGATATTCTGAAAGAATAGGTTGATATGGTCCAGCCTTAATATAAGCTCTTCGAATTTCATCACGCATATTAACTGGATATATATTTGCTTACGTAACCCAGGTTCACGTTCTAAGTTAGACAAATCAAGTGCTTCATCTTCAACTCTAGGAATTTTAGAAGGACGAGCATCAGAGCTTAAAGGAACAGACAATGAAGATGGTACCTCAATTTGTGACGCATCTGAAGGTGATTGTGTAGTCTTTGTACTTTTCTTTTTAAAAATGAATCCATTGTTTTCGACTTCATAACTATAATATCTTAAAAGATAAAAAAATTAATAACTATAAAATAAAATTAAACTTTAAAATTTAAAACACAATAAAAATAATTGTAAAATTACAAAAAGATGAAAAGAAAAACCTTAGAAGATGAACTCGAAGCCGCATTTGAAGGACAAATGTTGATGACAATAATTGTTAATAGCAATAGGAAAAGGGACTTTTTTTTACTAGTTAACAAATTGAATTTTAACCTAAATTCACATTTAATATTATATTAAAAACTATCATCTAAAAAAAGAAAGTTAGAAATATATCAATATTACATTTAATGTTATATTAATGTTGATTACAATAATATATTATATAAATATTTAAAGTTAAAAAGTTAAAATATATTTTATGGATAAAATAAAAAATAAAGATTTTTTTTAATATTCAAAGTTGGAAAGGGGGGCCAAACAACAATTTAAGGGGGGCCAAAGCTTTCAAATATTAAGGGACTAAACTATAAATTTTTTTTATAATTTTAGGGTGGCTGGGGCCATTGCCACCCCCCAAATTCGCCACTGGATGCAAATAGAGAATTATATAAATTAAACTTCTTAAAAGAAATCGAATTAAATTTTTTAAAAAAAATTATTGGACTTAGTTAAGTAATTGTGAATGAGAAGTAGAGACTATGAGCATTCTTTATAGTGAAGAGAATGTGATTATCCTCAACCACTCACGGTTTTTTTTAACCAACAATTAAATTTCAATACTTTGAGCCCAACATAATTTTGACGTAAACTAAGGACCTATCACTCTTGAATAAAATTGTGCTGATAACGTATTATAAAATAGTAATAATACTGCAAAGAACACAAAAATAATAAATGAGAATAAGAGAGATTTTTATTGCATTTCTCTTCTTTTCTATCATCCTTACAAATAGTATACTTATATATATATAAAAGGAGATTAGATTCTTTATTTTCTAATACATAAATAGGAAAAGGATTACAAGAAAATGAAAGCTGAAGAGTTAAGAGAGATGAAATATGAAAAGTTGAACATTCACTTGATATCATTCATAACATAAATTTAAATTTTGAAGATAATTATTAGTGTCTAAAAAATTAATTTTCATGAAAATAAAAAAGAATTAATTATTGTCATAAAATAAAAGAATTACAGAAAGAAGACTTACATAAACAGTTTAAATACATTTTCTTTCTTCCGCCGCTTTCGTATTCATTCAAAGCGAAGATGAGTCATTTCGAAAGCGATGGTGTGTATTTTGTTCCATTCCTCTTTATTTTTCTGTTTGGTGACTGAGAATTTAATACTGTTACCGGACTAGAAAATTTACGATAGAAAATTAATGAACTAGGCCCCAATTCCACGTCTAGCAATGAATACTGCATCTTCCACCAAATGTGTGTATATATATATTAGTAATTTTTTAGAATATAAATATGCATTTAAGATTATAATAATAATAAAGTTTAGATTATAATAATAATTAAGTTTTTGGTTGAAAAAATTAAAATGATTTAAAATTTTTAATGGCTTAAGCTTATGGTTTTTATAAAATTTATATAAAAAATGAAAATATAGAAAAAACTTATTTATTACTATATCATTTAGAGTATGTTTGGATAACACAAAATAATTGAATGGAAGTATAATTATTATCGTAGTAATTACACTCTTTTGGATTTACGAAAAAGAATTATAATTCCTTAAACGTGTTTTGCTTATAAAGTAAAATTACATTGTAATTCCCTATATCATATTTAGTAGTACAAATTGTAATTATACTGTTACATAATTTAAAATTTTAAAAATATTAATTACTATAAAAACTTATTAGTATGATAAAAATAATTTCTAAACAAGTAACAAAAATTAATTAATCAAATCATATATATATATATTATGTTAGTCTAAAAAAGTAGTTGGCAATATAATTACTAATAAAAATAACAATAAAAATAAACATTATATACAATTTTACCTAATCTTCTAATGCATATCTGTTGGATTATTCCTCTTAATATTTAATATATGCTCCTTATCATCATATGTTGGTTATTGATTGAGTTCATCATCATCTAAATTTGAACTCGCATCATTAATATTATCAAAATCTCCTTCTTCCATGTACTCTCTAAAGTATGGATTGTCTCAATTCATCCTATGATTGAAGTTATGAAATATAGAGTTCGCAAACGGTCTATGTTACTTGTGTCTAACACCATTATCTCAAATGGTATCATATCCCACGAGCTGATGCAATGAAATATTTTTATTTACATAATTAGCATCAAGCTTATAATATTTGAGTTCACATTCTAAATAGTCTATAACTTTAATTATAAAAACTTAATTTGGAGAAAGACTTATGCTAACTTAAATCTTTTTTTTATAATATGTAAATTAAGTAAAAATTAATATAAAAATTATAATATAATCTTTATAAAAAAATTTATAAATTATCTAAAACTTTCATAACACTTCTTATAAACAAATATTTTTTTCATAACTTTTGAAAATTACTTTTTTTATAAATAAATTATGATAAAAAAATTATAACATATTTTTATGAATAAATATATTATTTTCATAATATATAACATGAACATATAAATAAGTAATGTCCACACTTGACCATAACTGATTATAAATAAATATATTATAACATTTTATAACATGTAAATTATTTTTTATAATGAAAATTTTGGCCAGAAATTTTTAGGATTTTTAATATAAGAATATTTTTTTTCATAATCATCCCAAACACTTATACGTCTTTATGTTTATAATATAATTTTTATGACTTGTACAAAAATAATTATTTTCAAAACCGGATTTGGGTTTAATTAATTGTGTAGTTACTCCAACTCTCACCCTCCCCTAAGAATTATGTAATTGAGGTACTTCAATTACATTCAATTCAGTAAGACTCACTAATTATAATTGTTATCCAAACATATTACATTGTGTAATTAGTAAACGATTACACTTAAATTTAAATATTAGGTGACTTTCTAAATATAATAACTTATTGTTGTGTGTCTAACCATTCATCATGTAACTTGGGAAAGTACTAAAAATAGAAGTATGTATTTTAAATGATTTTTTTAAAAAAATTTCTCAAATTTATTTGTTTTTTATTACTTTTTTAAATCCAATTGGAGTAAATTGAAATGTGAAACAAATTCACACAATAATAAGATAGGTTGTATAGGTGAAATACATGTCAATGTTTGAGATAAAGTTGAAAAGAAATTTGCTAGTGATGACCAATCAATACCGAACTTCAGAATTTGTCTTTTGAAAAGGTGAGTAAACCGTTTGTTCCGGCATGGATTGAAATCTATGCTTCTATATTTTATTATAAATTATTTTATTAATTTAACGAATTTAGTTTAGAAGATTAATATATTATTCCAACTAATATTAGTGTTTTTGTAGTTTTATAATTTTATATAATCTTCAAATAAAAACAATTAAAATAATATATTTGTTGAAGGGGAAAGGGTTGTATGAAACAGTGACGCCATGTCATTTGTATCCCTTTCCAATAGTGGTAAGTTTTTTAATTTAAAGCACATTGAAGATACCATTGAAGAAATGAATCTCTAACAGTCTATTTTATATTAATCTTTATTTAGTCTATTGCTTTTTTTCTTTCTATTTTGTAGTAGATATTGTTAAGGGATTTTATAATTGGTTTCTACTACGATAACAAGTCTCGGAAACTTCTATATAGAGAGACTTGTAGAGGTTTTTGTAAGAAGGCATAGAGAGCACTTTATTATTCATTGAGGTACATATTTTTTAAGTGTATTTGAGAGTAAATAGTTTGTGTTTACAACATAAATTCTAAGGGGGAGAATTTACAGACGAGTGTTCTAGTATTCAGGTACAAAAGTGAAGTCTTCACTTGAAGAGTGAGAAGACTTCACTTGTTTTTATTGTGGATTAAAGATAAACTTGATTCATTTGTTGGATTGTGGTTTAAAAATATTGTAATTACTCAGTTGAGCTAAGCTTCACAGATATAGAGAAACCGAGCTGTATAAACAAATCAGTTATATTTATTATTTACTATGTTTTACTTATTTATTGCAATAACAACCGAAGTGGCCATTGCAACTTAATATTTCCATTCAAGTTGTAAATTTCAAAGTAGTTAATAAGTGTGTGATTCAACAATATTTAAAGGTTAACAAATATTTAATAAAATTTATATTAAAGTTATTTTTAAATAAATATTTTAGCCAGGTGGAGTATAATTTAAGATATTATTATTGAGAGAAAGATATTTGGCGTTACATACAAGTTGAGTGAAAAATGTGTCATTTCAATTATCGTGGGCTGGTTGATGTGTCTGTCTTACTTTTCCTGCATGGAAATATGACTGATTCGCTTTTAAGAATTGAAGTTAATTTGGAAACATCTGGAATCTTATTACAGCTTTAATATATAAGAGATATTTACAAGTATCACAGATCCTAAACATGTTGTACGAGTAGATTGATATACATAAACAGATTTATGGGTTAAGCACTAAATGCTAATAATATATTTTCTCCCAATATCCTAACAAAACAAAAATGCTTCAAGTTGCTGTGCTGGTTGTGCTGGTTGGAGTTTCTGGAACTGGATTAATCTCGCACTGCATAAACATTTTCTTGATAGCTTCCTCTTTCTCGTCGATGAAGTCGAAAAAGTTAAAAAGGACCTGAGAGCAACGAGTAGTAGTTTGAACCGAGGATGAAGGGTGACAAAGTTTCATTTGCCTTCGCCTGTATCGAGCATATTGGCGAACCATTCGTAGAATAAATATCAGAAGTGCCACGAGAGTGATCAAGCCGCATAAAAGATATAAGCCCCAGAAGCTGACTAAGTGAAGTTGGTTCGGTTCGGATTTCCCCCTCCTCTCTCCCGGACAACCCATCTTACAGAACCACTTAGCATGGATTTCCTGAAGCTTTCCGGTCTCAGAAAGTTGCAAGATTGCGGTCGACATGTCAACAGCAAGTGGGGAATCTCTCTGGAAAGCCTGATACAATGAAATTAACATAATATGAAGTTAGCATTCCAACCATACGTGTATGAATGCATTTTCATGTACGAAGAAGAGAAGTACATACAAATCCCCATCCACTCTTTGTAAATGGTTGACCAATAATCCCGAAATCAGTTCGCTTTGACAGAAATAATTCAACATAAGAAAGCTCGTCGACAATGGCTGCTACCCCTCCATTATCAGGCCCTAGTCGTAGAGCAGTTTCGTACTCTTCCGGGGAGTGTAGTTTAACAAGCCGTGACCGTTGGATGTTAAGGTTATCAGATAGGTAACCATATGCAAATGAACCAACTTGGTAACCGATCGGCCAACTGTTTGCAATCAAGCTTTCAACTCCAGTAATAGGGGACGAAAGTTGCTGAACCGTAAGGATTGAAGTCAAGTTTGCTGTATAACTAGATGTTATCACCATCAATAGGAAAAGCCATACCACCATTACCAATCGCCCCAGTGTGCTTACGGTTACTTCCTCTGCATCATTAAAATGAATATTGTTACATTGAAGATCAACATGGATCATAAAAAAATTTAAAAACTTAATAGAAACGTCAATCCCATTTTTTTTCTGACAATTTTTTATTGAAAAAGAAAAAAGATAATGTGTCTGGATCCAGCCAATTAGCCTGATCAGTGATCCGTGAAACCAAAAAGGATCAATGTAGGTACAACGGCGTAGGAAAAATGAGTTACTGAGATAGATTAATATCAGATAAAGATAATACAGCCCAGATTGAACTGGAACTGCAATTCACGGTTTGTAAATTTCATAAGACCTAAAGAGGGAACATGTTTGGACTTTGATGAAAATATCAGCAATCGAGGACATCAAAAGTAGCCTAAGGCTAACATCACATCTACCAAATGGTTGAAGCTTAAACAATGAAAAAAAATTCTCAAATGAAATAAGCTAGTGAGCCAATGTTTCCTTACGGTTTGTCTTAAACAGCGTTGAGAAGCTGAACCTGCAATAGTAAATGAATGGAAGATATTAGAATTAGGCAGGCATGGGCTTGTTGAGTGCCCAAAGTGAGAAGATATTAGCTATAATTCTCTGAAACATTGCAATAACTTACATAAACATCGTCACAAGTTGCCTCCTAGGAGGACCACGAAAAGCATCGTTGACTCGATGCTCGAGAATCCAAATAACAAAAGCAATTATGAAAAAACCACCTGCAGTCATACACCACATGTCTGCCGTAAAAGGTTTTAGAAATACCCAAGCACTTGATTTTGTATTGTGAATTGGAGCTACTATGACGAGACCGGTAGTTATATAAGGCTGAGAAAAATCCACAACTTTCGTCCGGTTTTTCACAATTGCAATGTCCCCAACAGCTGCATCAAACACCTTGTACCACAATTTTACAAATTGATTACGATGTACAAGCTCTATCTATAAACAAACATAACTCTGCACAGTGCAAGACCTTTAGATTTGTGTGGAACCATGCTATTTATCACTTATTGGACTAAGGTTTAACCATGCAACTGATTAGTTGTCCCTCGTCTTTTGTCATGAAAGAAACATCTAGAGCACGTGATAAAAAAAAAAAAAAAAGAGATGTTTGCCCCTGTGGATTTATGACATTTTGGTGTGAAGGAATTAGGTAAATCAAGGTCATACTTACATCATCTGCAACCCTCTGTACGAGCTGACCATAATTAGGATTGGACTGACCATCCCCAAAAAGCTCAAATTTGTAAGGCACATTATACGGGACAAATTTCAGTGCTTCAGTGAACACATCGATACAGTATCCTGCAATTTTATGGCTACCATTCAGTTTTGTAACAAAATCAACGAAACTGGCTCTATAGGGCACTCCGATTCTCAACGGACGTTCATCATCTGCAATCACCCAGCCGCGAGGTACTTTGGTCTTTCCACCAGGCCAAGCAACTTTGTCAAGCTTCTGTTCTATCTCAGAATGCCTATTTTTTGTCCCTTGAAGGGTTTCTGGGGGAGAAACTGAGAAACCAAAGGTGTTAGACCAGAAACCAACGATATGAACAGCCATCTTGTCAATATTGATGACATCATAACCAGAAGTTAGAATGTTTCGGTCTGAATTAAAACGAACTGGACCGGTTAAACCAGAGAAGCTTGTGTTCAATATATCATCGAGTAGTATAGCACCACCATCGAAAACTTTAAGCTTCTCCAAATGCATTTGAGTCGTTTTTGAACCATTTAGCTTAACACTTAATGAAAATGTGAAATTGTTTCCATCATTTATGAACTTGTCGATTGAGCGTGCAACTGTCCAAACCGTGTCATAAGCACAAAGGCCATAGGTATTCAACTCTGATTTTACCAACCCTTTCTGCTGCATCTTTCTCCATCGAGATATAAAATCCTTCGTTTGGTTTGACTCTGGAATATGTTGGCGAAGTCCAACTACCCCTTGAAGCACACTAAGAGCAGTTCTATTCATGGGAGCAAATGAATCTATGGTAGCAGAAAGCCAATCTGTTGCAAACCACACATAGTTGCTGCTCATCATCTGAAGCTTTTCAGCAGTGGCAAAAATTCTTAATCCAGGGTCTGGGTCAACATGAACAATATAAACACGAGGACCTAGCAATCTAGATTGATTGAGAACAGCTACGATGTCATGTTGTGTAAAACGTACAGGCAAGGGCAATTTATAGAAAGCTTTTGCCATTCTCCTATTGAGTTCATCATTTAGGGCAGATATCCCATTCCTCCCATAATCATTATCCACATAGATAGCAATGACCTCTTTCCATCCATAAAAATCAACTAAAGAAGCCATAGCATTCATTTGGTAGGAATCGCTCTGCACAGTTCGGACAAAGAATGGAAATTGCTTAGCAGAGAGACTTGGATCGGTGGCGGCATACGAAACAAGTGGAACTTGAAGACCATTGGCAATTTCAGAAATCATATGAGCAATTGAAGATGACTGTGGACCAATAAAAGCCACCACCTCTTGTTCAATTACTTGATAAGCTGACAAAAAAACAAAGATTCAATCTGTTTTAGAACAATTTTAGTTTTTGTTTAATATTCTTAGCAGTAAAATTTTTGAAGGAATATCATGACTCAAAGGGGACGTTTTGCCAGATATGGAAATCACACCACATAGAAAGCATAAGATCAAGAGAGATATGGCATTGAGCTCATTGAAGGATTGAAAAGCTTAGCAATTTCATTATGATCAAGCTAGAATATAATTGAAGGAAAGCTAGAAACAAATTCATGTTAACCTAGAACAGAGAGCATAAGGAGGAAGATATACAGTAAAACTGAATTAGACATCATAGCTTTCCCACCATCCAAAATATTCGCTAAAATTGTGATTAAAAAAAAAAAAAAACCTGCTAAAATTAACCATGTATTATAACAGTTTTAAGTAGCAAAAAAGGAAGAATGAAAGAACAGAATTCAAGTTACCTTCAATAGAACCCAAGAAGGCATTGCAATTAGCATCAGCCTCAATCAAATTAAGACGAGTTCCACTCAGAATAGTGGGAGTAGCATTGATATCAGAGATTGCAGCTTCCATTGCTGCCTTTGCAACTCTACCAATAACAGAATCAAAAGTGAAAACAGCACCAACATTTACAGCACCAGGCTTCTGACAACCCACAAGACAATTAAGGGACACCCATATCATCAAACAAAAAAACAAAGAAAACCCAAGATTTTTCATTGTTGAAAGCTATCAAAACCAAAAACTTGAATGAAAATGAGCCTCTCTCCCCCTTTTTTTTGCCCTTATATCTGTTTAAAGAGTTAGCCTTTGTCTACAGTCAGGACTTCATGGGGTTAAAAAATCTTAATAACAGAAAGCCAAGCATGAATTTTTACTAATACCTAGATTATAAAATCAATAAGAAAACTCAACCTCAACCTGCAAAATAAATTCACACTTAAATAATAATTAAGAAAAAAAACTTGGGAGTTTGGAAGGGAAGAGTCAAGAGCGTTAAAGTTACCACACTATATGCCTACACCTATTAGCTAAAGTCGTACTAAAATTCAATGGCTGCAAAGTAGTAAATTGGAAGTGAGAACAATGTGATTTAGACATGAAATTTGGAACTTGTGGAAGTCGTGTTTAAAACAAACAGTGAAGTAGGGCATCTGGTAATTGAACTTTCTTAGAGGCATTTGGTATTTTCCAATGGAGCAAAACAGAATACTATACTTTTCTTTGAATAATTGATAGACAATAAATTCAATGAATGAACTGCTAATTTTCTTTGGCTCAGAAAAAAAATTTAAAAGAAAAAGAAATTAAGACTTTATTTAGGAAAGAGATAGATTTATCATTTATTAGTACTACTTGCATTGCATGCACTAGTGTCAATTATTTTCTAATGAAAGAATAAGAAAGTTTCGTTTCTACGTGCACAAAGGTGCGTGATTCACACGCTTGGAATCATAGAATCTAATTCTAATTTTTTTGTTTTAATTTTTTAAGTCCCACCTATCAGCTTAATAAGTATTTTGCTCTAACTACTAAAAATGTTTTTTTAAATGAGGATCCAATTGAAAAGGGTAAGTATAATTATTCTTTTCCTAATTTTTTTAAAATTTAATATTTTAATTACTTGGGTCAAAAAATTGATATAAAATTTTATATTATTCATATAATAAATTTAATTCTCCAATATTTACCATCTTAAATATTAAAAAGGGAACGCAATAAATTCTATCAAGTTTCACTCTCCACCACACCCCGAATTCCCATGAACCACCAAACACGATGCTTCAACATCTTCAATTCACCCTCACCGACCACTGGCACCACCGGCGGTCTCCTCTCTACCTATTCTTTCACTTCCTCTATTTTTTCTTTCTCTCTCCTCTTATTTTCTTTCCTTTTCTTTTTTTTTTTTTTCAAAAAACCGTAGTTGTTGTCCACTATTGCGTTGTCAGAGCTGCCAATTGTTGCTACTTCTTGGATGGTTGCACCATCGTTCAGGTCGTCTTTTCCCACCACTAACATTTCTAGGCCTCCTTTTCCTCCCCTGGTCAGCATGTGAGATCGCCAAGAGATGAACCCAAACCACCTAAACCAAACCATGCCAAATTGAGTTCTTGTTTCTTTTTTTTTGTTGTTGTTGTTGATGATGTTTATTGTTATTATTTAATCTTGATGGTTCATGGTTTATTGAGTGTTTTTATGAGCATCGGGTAATAGGGGTGTTGTGGATATTGAGATTTCAAAGTATTTTGGAGTAGATTTTGAGTCAGCTGAGAGGTTAGAAAGGTAGATGATGAAAGATGGGTGAGGGTTGTTGCATGGTGGCAGTAGTGCATAGGAGTTGAGGGAAAATGCATAGATAAGATTTCTATTTTAAAATTTAATAAAATCATGTAAATTCTAGCCATTACAAACTCTATCCATCCATTCTTATTCACATTATTTAATACACTTTCATATTCCTTGTTTAAATAAGGAATTTGGTAATGAATTTTTTTTTCAAATAAATGAATAATTTCTTTTTATTTTTGTTTATAAAAATAGAATAGATAAGATTTTATTTTACATTTAATAAAATCGTGTAGCATATTGTACCCATTATTAACTCTATTGACACATTTTAATTCGCAATTGTATTAAGATTTCTATATTATTTTTCATTGTTATTAGAAAAATTGACCAAAATAATTATTTAGCCACTAAACCCTTGACAACTTAATAAATTGTTGATTGGACTAGTAAAAAGGAGAAATTGTTCTTTTAGTTCCCTTATAAATTACAAAATTTTAAGTTAATCCATTAAATTCCCATAAAAAACCATATTAAATAACATAAAAAAAAAATGCATGATCCAACCTCTAATATGCTTCCATTGTTGTCTTCCCCCACTATCTCCTCTATTTCTTCCTCTGATCTCGTCATGATTTATGAAAAGATGATAACTCTTCACACAAAAATATATGTATTAAGAGTTTTTTAAAAAAAAAAAGTCAAAGTCTTTTGTTAACCCCAAACATTGAAACTATACAATAATTACATTCTACGTAAATCAAACTAAAAAAAGAAAAGAAAAAAAAAACACAATAATCTACACAACTTTGAGAGGTTAGTGTACCTGTACTACCCAAAACTACAGTAAGAAAATTTTCTAAGTCTTCGACTTAGTCCCTATTTATTTCTAATACGTAATTTGGGCCTCGAAGGCTCGTTTAAGGAATAATATGAATGATTTTGATTGGTTTCTAATATGAATTCTAGATGAAAGAAATGTCTGATAATTAATTTGTAAACTCTGGTAATGCTCCGTAACCTTGTTCCGGTGACGGATTCGGGTTAGGGGTGTTACAGTACCCTTTTAACCTTAGATGAAACTAACATTACTTCAAAACCAATCATCTAAATAGTACAAATACCAAGCTGTAGTAGTTACGGAACTTTTATAATACGACTTAGATCAGATATATATACATATATATATATATATATATCGACCCTACCTAAATATTCTACACTTTACTAGTTGACATAGGCTGCAGCATGTTCAGCAACCGTAATTGTAAGTAATGACGACTTCGTGACTTACCATTTTTTTATAAAAGTAGGAAGTTATGGGAGAGATGAGTAACTATGAGCAAAAAAAAGTGCATCTGAATAATTAAGAAAAAATGGTGCATATGAATAGTTATATAAAAATAAATGTTTAGTTTTAGTTTTATTAGTAGCGGCAACTCCATTTTTGTCTTTTTGTTGACTTTGCAAGAAAAGGTTGCACCCCAAACAACTGTCAGATTTGCACACGTGACACTTATCTATAACATCACTCGGCTGTAATACCATAGAAGTAGAAGAAGAACTCTCGGCCATGGTTAAGGTATAACGAAATCCAATCCAATGTCAACAACGGCATCAACAGTGAATGAAGAGGAATGTACTCAACGAATGATGATGTTTTTTTAGGACAAAAGCCATGACAAAGTTTTCTTGTTTGGGTGAAAGATGAAGGAGTGGAGATGGTGGCTACGTCATAAAGGGCAGAGTTACATTAGATCGTTCTCTTTTCCTTTGCTTAAGCATAAAAAGAATTAAAACTTCTTGAGTATAGCAATGGTGTTAACTGAAAATTTGTAATTTTTAAATGGACTAAAAGAATAATTTTTCCTTTATTTAGGTCCAATCAACGATCCGTTAAGGCTTTATTGGCTGAGTGGCTATTTTTATCAATTTTTCTAATGAAAGTGACTAAATTAACAAAAATAAATTAAAATGACCAAAATAGAAATGACACCATTTTAGAGTGACCTCCAATGTAGTTTACCTTATTAAAATGTATTATTAATAAATTTGTAACTAATTTTAAAAATCATTAAAAATAAATCCAATTAATCATTATATTTTTTAACAATGCATTTTTTTATATAACCCCTAGAACCATCATGTTCTTTTATACTAACAAAAATACTGATGTTAATCGAATTAAGAATCAATCGACAAAAATATACTATTAAATATAAATATATTAATTTTAATTTATACAATTTTTTGTTAATCTTAACATTGAAATAGATGGCGAAACTGAAACCTTACATTTCTCTGATTTTTATTTAATATAATCACTCCTTAACAACTTTTTGAATTCAATATATTAAAATTTAAATCTACAACATTTTCATATAAGAAAAATTTAATAATGGATAACTTTAACTGGAAAGGTCTTCCTTTTCAATATTTGGTATGCTTTTGAATTTTGTTGCTTAATATTAAAGTGAGGTTTTATTCTTCTTAACTTTAGCATCCAATTAGATTGATTCTTTGTGTGCATCCAATTTACTTTGCTTTTGTTTTTGTACAAAAAGATTTCTTTTCATCTAAATTAATTAGATGCAATCCTTCACTCATAAGATTTCTGTTCAGGGTTCAACATCTTTTCAAAAAAAAAAATAAGAGAATTTAAGTAAAAATATAGACTCTAAAATTTAGTTTAGACAAAAATATAAGACTCGTTTTTTAAATGGGTTGACATCGAGTAAGATTTTTTTAGTTCAGACGCGGTCCGAATTTGTCTACATTTTTTTGCTGTTGTTTATTGCCAATTTGATATTATATTACTATTATTTTGTTGTTATTGATTGCATATTGTATAACTCTTGTTTTAATTGATTTTGCTACTATTTTAGAGGCATTTTCTTGTTAAGTTGCAACTATCTTAGTGTTATTTAAGTATAAAACTTTTTTTAATGTATTTCCAATTTGTTGGGAAACAGTGTATTTGATGTATTATATCTTTAAAATTTATTTTTATATACAAAATAATATAAAAATTTTTAATACGACCGAGTTGGATCGGGTAGAGCTTGAGTTTAGTATATTTTATTTGGGTCGGGTTTAGGCAAAATTTTAGGATCATTTTTGAGTTGAGCCTGAGCCTAGAAAAGGGGCCTAAAATTTTGTATTGGTTCGGCCTGGCGCATGATCAAGTCTAGATTAAAGTAAGGAGATGTAAGAGAATTGGGTTTTTGAATTAAGCTTTCTTTGGATCATCGATGAGATTATTTCCAGTGAGGTTAAAAAAGTGACAATAAAAATAATTATTATAGTAGTGGGATTGGTATTGTAGATTAAAATCAATGGTGAAAATGTGTTTGGATTCAGTTGTAGCGATGGCGGTGAGATGAATTATAATGAAAAGAGAAAATGATCATTAAGGATATTAAAATAATATTTGTATTTAATGGAATTTATAACATATTTGAAATTTTAATAAATAATTAAAAATATTCGAATTACTAAAAATAGGTACATTATTCATATATTTATTTAAATATTTTAATTAATTAATATATAATTACATAAATTTATTTATTCTATTAAACGAAATAAAAATATTGAAAACTTTAATTAAAATAATAAACAATTGTAAAAAGTAAAGTACATATTGAATTTGATAATAAGATAATCTATTAAATTAATAAAGTTATTTTAGATTTTTAAATAAAAAAAACAAATGTAAAAATTTTTAAATAAAGTTTGGTTCACTGGAATGGAATAAAACTGTAATGAAATAGAGCTGTAATCAATAATTCAATTGTTTGGTTGAATGGAATGGAATATAGCTATAACAATATTATTGTGTTTAGTTGAATGGAATAGAGGTTGTAATAGCATAGGAAAAAAGCTGAAATGACCAGAACAACCTTAGTATAGCTTTTTTTAATAGATGATTATTGTTATTGTTATTAAATTTTAATAAAAATAATAAATAATTTAATCATGTTAAAAAACTAAAATATATCCTTTACTTAAATTTAGTGATCATTTTGTAATTTTTAAAATTGAATGACCAAAATATAAACTTACTAATAATTTAATGACTTGAGTGTAATTTACCTATAAAATCCCACCAAATACCTAAGCCTACCCACCAAAATCCCAAAAAGCACTGGCCATCATCACTTTCTTCCCCCATTATTTTTTCCCTTTCATCCAAATTTTCCATCAACAAGAACAAACTAAAGCCCAGCAATCCAATCTAGGAGAAAGCTCTAGAAGCCACTGATGCTTCAGCCAATGAAACAAAAGCAGTTAACTCTCCTGAAAAACAACAATCAACAATTAATTTCCTTCGGTTACCTAAATAGTCCCCTTCCCAAGCTTCTTCAACCTTTCATTTCTTGTAAAAATGCCCTTTCCAAATCCTACATCCACCCAAGACTCCTCTCCTCTGAACCAGAAAACTTATGTTCAGAGAGCCTCCCCCTTTCAATCCCTTTCCACTTCTTCTCTGGCAAAATTTGGAATTCCATCTCGCAAGCATTGATGTATCCCTCATACTAATCCTTCAACAGCCAACAGGTGGGCAACACCATTCCAACATTTTTATTTTATCTAAAATGATAAAATATTTATCCTTCAATTCTTATCTAATTGTTATGCTTAGAAATTTTGGATCCCAAAATTTCCAAAGAGCAACCAGCCATGACTTTCTTTTCTGCCTTAAAGACCAAACAGTAACAAAGATGGAGTAACATGCAATCTACTTAAAAATTTAAGCAGATTCGGTTCCTTTAGGTGTTCCTGTAGATGGGTGGTTGTTCTTTTTTTTTTTTTGTATTTTGTTTGAGTGTTTGAGATTGAAATGATTGAGTCTCTTTCTTTAAAGATAAATGTTATAAAATTTTTTTTTCTGCCATGGTTTACTTGTTGCAATATTCAGATTAAAGTGTTACTGTTTTTCATCTATCTTCTTTGTTTAGTTTTGGAGTTTTAGATAATTTTCTGCAAGGGTAAATTGGATAAAAAAAAAATCTATTCTGAGAATCACTGAATAACCCATTCAGAGGTAAGAGTGGGCAATGGTGATTACGGGACTTTGCCGCTTAGTCCCGGAATAGCCATTCGGTTGAATGGTCATTCAGCCAACTAAACGTCTACTTCACTGTGGTGGGATGAATACACCCGGAATGGCTAAGCCATTCAGGTGAACCAAATATGATGTTAGAGTGCCTTTGGATTTCAATGCACCTTCATTGTGGGTAATATAACTCCTTTTCACCTTGTCTTATAAATTAAAATAGTAGAATATGTTTGGATAGCATCACCAGTGGGATTATTTCTTACTGGACCCCTAAAAGGTCTAGTTGCCAAATCTCACCTCCAATGAATAATGAAATTATTCTTTCATCCCTTCTATCAATTGTTTTTCTTTTTATATTTATTAGTTTTTGGTTATTTTAATTACATTATCTTAAAATATTTTAAAGCGATCATTTTAAATTTCATTTAGTTATTTTCATTTTTAAGGTTGAAGTTATTTATTTCATAAAGATATTTATAAATTATGTAATTAGTTAATTAAATTATTTAAATAAATTTATAAAAATACTATTAAAATTTCAATATTATTAAAAAATATAAAAAGAATTCAATAATAGTTCTTTTTATTAATGTCTTTAATGGTCATTTTTATTTTTATCTCACCGTCACTGTTGTTGTAACACCCTTAACCTATATCCGTCGTCGGACTAGGGTTGTAGAGCATTACCGGAGTTTACGGTTCGAACAAACACATATTTAAAAACATTTCATAATAAATCAATAAACATATTAAAGCCAACTTAAAACATACATATTATCCTTTATACGAGCCCTCGAGGCCCTAATTACACATTAGAAACAAGTCGAAACTAAATAAAAAACTCAAAGAAATTTTTAGGAAATAAGGAAAACTTTCCAAATTGCAGGGGTCACACGACAGTGTGGCCAGGCCGTGTGAGAAGCGCTCGTGTCTTAGGCAGTGTGGACATTCGAAATAGGGACACACGGTCGTGTTCCAGCCTATTTCCGTGCCCATGTAACTCACTGACTTGGGTCACACGGCCAAGCCACACGCCCGTGTGCCAGGCCGTGTACCCTTCGAGATAACCCCACATGCTCGTGTGCCAGGCCGTGTAACAGCCTAACTTGCAATCCTTTGAAAGCTACAAAGGACTCTCAATCGTGTCACCTGGCACACGGCTGAGACACACGCCCGTGTATCTGCCTGTGTGGACGAAAATAGGCCATTTTACAAGCCATTTTTCTCATCCAAACTAGCATATACCTATAACCAAAAGTGCACAATGCACAAGCCTTAATAAGGCTCCAAAATCAAGCATAATCAGTCATATACATTTAGTATAACATCATACAACCAGTAAACCCTTAGGCACCTCAAATGACAATAAATAAACATATTTAACCATGTATTCAATTTGGCCAAAATGACTAACCTTCAACTAAACTTGCATAAATTCAAACCATTTAATTAACTTACCATAGCCTATCAAATGGTATAAAATATGCCATTCATTCACTAACACCAATAGACGTATACACCTTTCATAATATGATACCAAACCACAACAAGTTAGAAAACTTATACAATGTGCATAATCATTTATCACAATTCAAACATATTAAGCCAAACATCAACATAATAAGGCTAATGTTTACATGCCATAAACTAAGCTCATATCATCATCAAAATGCTAAATCACAAGCCAAACCAAATGGCTATTCCAAAAACCAAAACACATGGCCAACATTAGCCAAAGTACCTATACATGCCATTATAACTAAAATTAAACATCCGTAAGTACTGAAAGAGCTGATAGATAGTGTGATAGATCTCTGATGACTTTCCAACCTGAACGAGCGTCCAACAATTACAAAACAAAGAAAAATAACACAACATAAGCATATCATGCTTAGTAAGTTCGTAACACATACAGTCTAACCTTGCCAATACAATATACAACCACAAAGCATGTAAACTCAATCCAACATGAGAATAACCAATTCAAAAACTTATATATGGACATTCATACTCTTAATTTTCATGAGGTACACATTATCTACCTTTCATCAAAATAGTGTAATTTACATTGAAATCTCTTACCGAATTTCACACGAGGTAATAATACGATGGTTGACACATCCCTTTTCATAATTCGATAACCGAAGTTATCCCTTTTCATAGTTCGACAGCCAAAGCTATCCCTTTTCATAATTTGATGGTCTTCACCATTCCTTTTCATTGTTCGATGGTCGTCACAATCCCTTTTCATAATTTGATAGCCGAAGCTATCTTTTTTCATAGATCGATAGCTGAAGCCATTCTTTTTCATAGTTCGATGGTCGTCACCATCCCTTTTCATTGTTGATGGTCGTTACCATCCCTTTTCATAATCGATTGCTAAACCTATCCCTTTTCATTTGTCGATGATCGTTGTTATACTGTTAGAATTTTCCATCAACATTCAATTTAATATTATACAATAATAGCATTCAAATCATAAAATAAAAATGAAACCTAAACGTACGAACTTACCTCAATGATAAACGTAGAAAAATGAAGTCAACTAATCCGAAGCTTTTTCTTTGCCTCGATCTAGAGTCGTACGTGGTTTATCTTGATCTAAATGAATAAATTCAGTTCAATTCAATAATCATTCTATTCAATTTAACTCAAATTCACATTTTTACCAAAATTACAATTTTGCCATTATATTTTTTATTTCATTACAATTTAGTCCTTAGGCTCGTAAAATGAATTTCATGCAATTTCACCCCTACCCAAGCCTAGCTGAATATCATACAAGCTTATAGCATCCCGCACATTTCATTAATTCACAAATTATACCATGAATATTTCACATTTTTCGATTTAACTCCTGATTGACAAATTTATCAAAAATTCACTTAACAAAAGTTATTTATCTAACAACAAGGATTCATTTTCTTCCATTAAACATCACAAACAACTAAAATGCATTCATGGTAAAACCCTAGACATTAAACAATTTTGAAAATTAGTCATTGAGCTATCTAGATTAAGTTACAACGAATCCAAAAACATAGAAATCATTAAAAACTAGACAAACAATACTCAAATGCAAGAAAAATTGAGAAGGCCGAATGTTCAAGCTTTCATGGATGTTCTTCCTTTTGATTTTCGGTGGTGATAAACAATTTAGGAAGATGACATGTTTTATTTCTTTTGTTTTTACTAAATTATTAACTTAATTACTAAATTAACCTTACTATTAACCTTTAAATGTTCATAACTATTGTCCATACTTGTCCACTCAATATTTTAATGGTCTATTTACCACATAAAACCCTCAACTATTTAATAGCATAACCATTAGATCCCTTTAACTTATAGAACTCAAGTTTTGAACTTAATGCAATTTAGTCCTTTTTATCGTATAAGCATGCAAACGGTAAAATTTCTTAACGAAATTTTTATATAGTACTACTATCATGCTGTAGACAATAAAATAATAATAAATTAAATTTTTTGACTTTGTATTTGTGGTCCTGAAACCACTGTTCTGATTTCACTGAAAACGGGCTATTATAACTCTCCCCGCTAAGGGAATTTTCATCCCTGAAATCTTACCAGAAAAGAGGTTTGGATAATGCTTTTTCATAGCTTCCTTGGGTTCCCAGTTGGCTTCTTCTATCTCGTGTCGTTGCCAAAGAACATTTGCTAAAGCTATTGATACAGGCACGCTCGGGGCACCACCAATTTTTAAAATTTATGGAGCAACTCAATATTCAAACTTCAATCCTCTTGAGCTCAGATTCTTGCCTTTGCCTGCTTAGATTGTCAAGTTCTTCTCTAAGAAGATGAATGACATTTGCTTGCTTATATTCCCAGTGTTTTACGAAGTATACTAACTGAGACGAGCCATTGTCTGTATAATTAGTTAGCTCTATAAGATGTTGGAAAATCAACTATAGTTGGCTCCCCCACAATTGTTACCTCCTCCAACATATCTTGGTCATCTCTTGGCTTTTCTACATTAAACTGCTTCCCAGCTTCATGCTCAATTAGCTTTATTCGCACCTTTCTTCAAGCTGATTTAGTCGTGTTAGCTTAATTCAGCTTCATTCGGCATTCAACTAGCCCAATGCCTTTTGGTGAACATGAAGAGACAAAGTTGTCAGGTGCCTTTTGGTGAACATGAAGAGACAAAGTTGCCAGATGCCTTTTGATGAACATGAAGGGACAAGGTTGCTGGTGCCCTTTCGAAAACCTAAGGGTTAAGGGATAAGGTTACTAGTGCCCTTTCAAAAACGTAAGGGTTAAGAGGCAAGATTAGAAGACTATTTGGCTAGCCTTTGTTCAGCCTATAAAAAGGCTATGTAATTCTCATTTGAAATAATTCAGACTTTAAGAAAATTTTATGAACTTTTGTTCATTTGAGTGAGTTTATCTCCTCTTCATTTTCGTACAAGTTTCGTTAGACTTATCAAGCTTGCTTGTGGCGTCTTTGACTTGTTTGAACTTATCACCAAATTCCGTTTGGTGTGGCGTTCATCAACCTATTTTCATCTTTCCACCTTAAACATTATAGAATCCGGGGTGACACTCTTTAGTGTTGAATCGATTCTTGTTTAAGTTCGTTTATCCACCCCCATCCAATTATCATTTTTATTTATTTTATCCATTTTTCATTTCTTTTCATCAAAACGAACCATTTCTTATTTTTTTATTCACTTAAAGCTTCCGCAAACGCATCCATATTTTCCAAAGGCTTGATTCCTCTTCGTAGACGATTGGGCAACCCGCATACGTTTCGACTCATCCCGAGCTGGCCCGTATCATCTGGTATCAGAGCTACAAAACGAGGGGCACGACAATACCGAAATAAGTTCGTAAGTTGAAAATTTTTTTTAAAAAAATTGTGTTAAAAAAAATTCAAAAAAAAAGGTTGTATTTTATTTTCATTGTATTTAGCATATATTGTATTTGAAGTTCAAAAAAAAAAAATGAAAGATACAAAAAAAAAAAACTTTTCTTTTGTTTAGCCTACCCTATACCCAACATCAATCCCTTGTTACCCACTTTGAAACCGAACCTCAAGCCACGGTTAGTCTTTTCGAAACAAAGTATAAAATTGTGAGACGAGATTGAGTGGTAAAAGGCACGAGTGTATTCATCAAAGAAAAGTCTTAATACGACTGAAAGCACGAGTAAAGAGTGATTTTCTTTGTGAGTGACTTGTAAGTTTTTGTAGTAAGGTATTTTTAACTTTTTTTTTCTTTATAACAATTTCTTTTCAGCAATAAACATGTCTCAAAACGAATTCTCAGCTGGTGACTTCCAATACTTATTGAGCGAAATGAAAAGCCTGCTCGATCGAAAGATTTCATCAAGCCGAAGGGTAGAGTCAAGTTCATCACGGCGATACACGTCCAAGGACTATTCGCAAAGAAACCCTTGTCAAGATTCATATTCGTCAAGATTTTCGAGATGGAGAGAAGAAAGATACGAGTTCGAATCCTTTCGAGGCGACGAACGAGAAGGAACAAGTTATTCCTCTTCTGCTTCAGCAAAGTCTCTATTGAAGAAACGTTCTCGAAGAACTTATCGAGATACCTATGAGAATGCTATCCCTTCTCTTGAACAAAATTTTACTCATTTTGATTCTTTTGTATCCTCTTCTTGTTGTAATGAAAGAAAGAGAGAAAAAGAACTAAAAAGAAAAGAAAGGCAAGAGAAGATCATGAGAGAAAACGAGCGAATATGGAATGAACTCGAGAAAATAAAAAAAGAAGAAAAAGAAAAGAAAATCGAGATTGAGAATAAAGAGAGCATTGAAAAAGAAAAGAAGTTGGAAAAAGAAATGCGAGAAACAAGATGAGCAAGAAAAAGAAAGTGATTTTTCAACTAACACTCTTAAAGTTTGTTCTTCTTCTATTACTTCTTTTCAGGTTCCCAACAAAACGCACGATGACCTTCAACTTCAATACCTTCCCGATGAGCGACGATTTTGTTTGATCAAAAAGGGGAAAATTGAAAATGAAGTTGAACCTCCCGAGTTGAAAGGTAAGGAAGGTAAGGATTCCTTGTGTATCGAATCAAGGCCGTGTGATTTCAAAGTTGCCCATAAAGATTTTGATGACTTTATTCCTGAAAGACTTGCATCTTTTGATTTGGTTAGTCATTATCTATCTTTTAGAGTTAATGCCCTTGTTTCGAAAAATGCCATGAAAAGCATTTCCTATGAAATGTCTTATAATGGAAATTCTGTTGATTTTTTTTTGGATTGGTTCAGCCTTTGCGAATTGTGAATATTTGTGATAAAAGTTTTTCACTTAAAAGTTTTGACGACATGAAATCTTTGAATTCATGTGTTAATCCTTTCTGTTTAAACACGTCTATAACGTTCATTTATGATAGGTTATCACATGAAATAGTTGATCCATATGATTGTGTCATTCAAGATAAATCTTTGAAATTTCGTACGAGATTTCCATGCTTTGAACTACCTGTTCGAATGAAAATTGTGATGCAAAAATGTTCGAGTGTTGGCATATCAAAGTTTCCTTTGATGCATTTGTGTGAAAATTTGTTGTCATTTAAAAAGCCTGTTCCATTTAGTGATTTACCTTGTTATGTCAACTTTGCATGTAAGTTTCATCAAGTAAGATCGGAATCACATAATTGTTTGGTGATGATTTTCTTGAATAACATGATGTGGACATTGAGATCTAAACGAAATATGTTGTCTCTTAAAATTCGTGATCAAGTTCGTGTTTTCAAACCTGGCATTTGTTACTTTGAGTCATTTTATGAAAACTTCAAGCAACTTGTATGTTGTACATCTAATTTAAGTTTGCTTGATTTTCAAACTTTAATTGGGGCAATGAATTTAATGATTTTGGTTTCAATTCTGTTTTGATCCTTGATCATATTGCTGGGCCACACATGAAATCTTTATTACATTCCGAGAATGTAAGGTCGATTTTTGCCTATGGACTTGAATCCAACTTCAAACATGATTTCGTTTTCCAATTTAAGTCCATCCCTCCTGTTGAAACTAACCTTTTACATTTTTGTGTACATAACCCTTTGAAAAGCACGAGCTATCTGTGTGCTTCATCATCAATTCGAGTTGATCGAGTTACAAGGTTTGTTTTACATTACATTTCCAAAGAGAGAAGATTTGTGATGATCAAGCAAGGTAAATCCGATCTTTGTTTTCCTACTCGTGAAGATAAACAAGGTGAGGCATTTAAAGGCTTTGAAACTTATTCATACTCCTCGAATGATAACAATAATCATGTTAATGATTTCATTTGTGTAAAGCACTTAGATCATGATGAGTTTGACTATTTTGTTTCATTCAAATCTGATCTATCTGTCTTGATTAATGATAAAGAGATTTTCGTTTTTAATCGTCATGATGCCTATGATAGTGAACCTTTTCAATTACCTGCTTGTGACAATTATGTCTACCATTTGATTCATCTCTCGCATGCCAACCATGACCTGTGGAATCAATTTATTTTGTATGCCTGTTTTGAAATCCATTCGAATTTGTTTCGAACATTTGACGAGGCATTACTTGGTTTGCATGATAATTCAATTCTGTCCATCCACATGTGTCATATTTGTCTTGATTTGATTAGGCCTAGATTACAAGTTTGTTTGCATCACCTTTTGCTAACTCTAGGCTATTGTTTTCAGGTATTGCGATTATTATCCATCCCGTTTGATCGAGGAAAGACGAGCAAGGAGTTTTGTTCGGACAACCAACGGGTCGATTCGAGGACGAATCATCTTGAAGAGGGAGGGAATGATACAGGCACACTCGAGGCACCACCAATTTTTAAAATTTATGGAGCAACTCAATATTCAAACTTCAATCATCTTGAGCTCAGATTCTTGCCTTTGCCTGCTTAGATTGTCAAGTTCTTCTGTAAGAAGAAGAACGACATTTGCTTGCTTATATTCCTAGTGTTTTACGAAGTATACTAACTGAGACGAGCCATTGTCTGTATAATTAGTTAGCTCTATAAGATGTTGGAAAATCAACTATAGTTGGCTCCCCCACAATTATTACCTCCTCCAACATATCTTGGTCATCTCTTGGCTTTTCTACATTAAATTGCTTCCCAGCTTCATGCTCAATTAGCTTTATTCGCACCTTTCTTCAAGCTGATTTAGTCGTGTTAGCTTAATTCAGCTTCATTCGGCATTCAACTAGCCCAATGCCTTTTGGTGAACATGAAGAGACAAAGTTGTCAGGTGCCTTTTGGTGAACATGAAGAGACAAAGTTGCCAGGTGCCTTTTGGTGAACATGAAGGGACAAGGTTGTTGGTGCCCTTTCGAAAACCTAAGGGTTAAGGGATAAGGTTACTAGTGTCCTTTCAAAAACGTAAGGGTTAAGAGGCAAGATTAGAAGACTATTTGGCTAGCCTTTGTTCAGCCTATAAAAAGACTATGTAATTCTCATTTGAAATAATTCAGACTTTAAGAAAATTTTATGAACTTTTGTTTATTCGAGTGAGTTTATCTCCTCTTCATTTTCGTACAAGTTTCGTTAGACTTATCAAGCTTGCTTGTGGCGTCTTCGACTTGTTTGAACTTATCACCAAATTCCGTTTGGTGTGGCGTTCATCAACCTATTTTCATTTTTCCACCTTAAACATTATAGAATCCGGGGTGACACTCTTTAGTGTTGAATCGATTCTTGTTTAAGTTCGTTTATCCACCCCCATCCAATTATCATTTTTATTTATTTTATCCATTTTTCATTTCTTTTCATCAAAACGAACCATTTCTTATTTTTTTATTCACTTAAAGCTTCCGCAAACGCATCCATATTTTCCAATTATTTTCCAAAGGCTTGATTCCTCCTCATAGATGATTGGGCAACCCGCATACATTTCGACTCATCCCGAGCCGGCCCGTATCAGCTATGTTCTTATTCTTCAATTATTTAACCTCTTGAGCTAGAATTTGGATTGGTTCTTCACTGTACGACATATTAGCCTGAATCTCTATATCCGTTAGGGATATAACATGTGAAGGATCAGATCGGTACCATCGTAATGGATACATGCGAAAGAAATTATGAATCTTTCCTAATTCTGATGGCAAGGCTAATCGATACGCAACAGGTTTGATTCTTTCAATAATCTCATATGGCCCGATAAATCGCGGACTTAGTTTTCCTTTGCAGCCAAGCTGAAAAACTTTCTTCCAGGGTGATACTTTTAGAAATACTCTATCACCGACTTGAAATTCTATGCCTTTACGTTTAAGGTCTGCATATGATTTCTGTCGATTTGAAGCTGCTTTCATACTATCCCAAATCACATTACTTTTCCTTCGGCCTCACGAATCAAATTAACCGTGCATCTTTTTCTCACAGAGCTCAGCCCAGTATAGCAGAGTTTGACATTTACGACCATACAGAGCTTCATACGGTGTCATCTTTATGCTCGACTGAAAACTGTTGTTATACTCGAATTCAACTAACGGTAAATATTTCTCCCAGTTGCCTCCAAACTCTAATACATAGCAACGAAGCATATCCTTGAGAATTTGAATCACTCACTCAGACTGGCCATCGTTCTGAGGATGAAATGCAATGCTAAAATGCAACCGCGTACCTAAAGCTTCTTGTAACTTTTTCCAGGATCGTGATGTAAATCGTGAATCTCTATCCGAGATGATGGAAACTAGCACCCCGTGTAATTTGACAATCTGAGAAACATATAATTCAGCTAATTTCTCAAGGGAGAAATTTGTACGAACTGGAATAAAATGTGCTAACTTCATTAAACGATCAATGATAACCCAAATGACATCTTTCTTACTCAGAGATAGGGGTAAACCCGATACGAAATCCATAGTAACTTGATCCCATTTAAATTTTGGTATCATCACTGGCTGTAATAATCCAGAAGGTAGCTGATGTTCAGCTTTAACTTGCTGACATACTAAACATTTAGATACAAAGTCAAAAATCTTGCATTTCACTCCCGGCCACCAGTATAACTATTTCAAATCACTGTACATCTTATTAATTCTGAGATGAATAGATAAGTTTCCATTATGAGCTTCATATAAGATTCTCTGAATGAGCTCTGGATTTTTCGGTACATAAATTCTATCTTTGAACAATAAGCAATCATCGGGTCCTATCCGAAATTCTGAATCAGAAGTCGACTCACACTATGCCCATTTAGTTAGCAACTCGTCATCACATTTTTGAGCTTTGTAGATCTGCTGTAAAATCATCAGTCTAGCTTTCAACTTTGCCAAGATCGAGCCATCATCAGATAATGTCAGTTGCGTATTCATTGCTCGTAGAGCAAATAAAAACTTTCTATTTAGAGCATCAACAACTACATTTGCTTTTCCCGGATGATAATCAATGATCAACTCATATTCTTTTAACAGTTCAAGCCATCTGCGTTGTCCCATATTCAAATCCTTCTGCAACATTAGATACTTCAAACTCTTATGATCGGTAAATATATGACATTTTTTGCCGAACAAATGGTGTCGCCAAATTTTCACTGCAAACACAATAGTTGTTAATTCTAGGTCATATGTCGGATAATTCTTTTCGAGCAGCTTTAATTGTCTGGAAGCATAAGCTATCATATTGCCTTTCTGCATCAAAACACAACCTAAACCATTTAAAGATGCATCATTGTAAATCACAAATTATTTACCCGATTCAGGCTGAACCAAAACTGGTGCTTCAGTCAATAGTGCTTTCAACTGATTGAAACTTTGCTGACATTTCTTGGACCATTCAAATTTCACATCTCTCTGTAATAGTTGCATCATCAGTGTAGCTATCATCAAGAACCCTTTGACGAATCTTTGATAATAACTAGCTAATCCCAGAAAACTTCTAACTTCGGATACGTTTCTCGTTGGTTTCCAATCAACAACTGCTAAAATTTTAGTCGAATCTACTTTGATGCCTTCAGCTGATACTATATGTCCTAGAAAACTGACTTTCCGGAGCCAAAATTCACATTTTCTAAATTTAGCAAAAAGTTGTTTATCTCGCAAGGTTTGCAACACAATTCTCAAGTGTTCAACATGCTCGGGTTCGTCTTGTGAATATATCAAATTGTCATCAATAAAAACCATAACGAATTTGTTTAAATAAGGTATGAAGATTTTGTTCATCAAATCCATAAATACTGCAGTTGCATTAGTTAAACCAAATGGCATCACAAGAAATTCATGATGTCCATACTTGGTTTTGAATACAGTTTTTGGCACATCCAAAATCTTTAACTCGTAGCTGATAGTAGCCAGAATGAAGATCAATCTTTGAAAATACTATGACACCTTTCAACTAATCAAACAGATTGTCCATTCGAGGCAGTGGATATTTATTCTTGATTGTAACCTTGTTGAGCTGACAGTAGTCAATACAAAATCTCATTGATTTGTCCTTTTTCAACTCTTTCAACTATGTAGGAGTCATTCTATAAGGTGTTATAAATATCAGTGATGTCTCCGATACTAGTTCAATAGTAAACTCAAGTTCTCCGATTGGCAATAATCCAAGTAACTCCTTCAGAAATACATCAGAATACTCACAAACAATTGGCACTGACTTAAGCTTTGATTTTGACATTTTAGAATCCAATACATAAGCAAGGTAACCGTCGCAACCTTTTCTCACATATTTCTACACTGACATAGCCAAAATAACAATAGGCAACCCACTCGTTCTATCAGATTCAATACGAAGTGTCCCAACGTTCTGACATTTCAATACATTAAGCTTTCATATATAGTTTACAACAGTATTGTGTAGAGTTAGCCAATCCATACCCAAAATCACATCAAACTCGTCAAATGGCAATAGCATCAAATCAGTCAGAAAATTGTAACCCCTAGTCATCAACGGGCAGTTCTTGCAGAGTTTATCAACTAAAACATGTTACCTAGGGGGTTTAACACTTTAACCACGAATTCAGTGGACTGAACATGAAAATTCTTACTAAATACTAAATTCGTATATACATACGAATGGGTTGATCCCAGATCAATTAAAGCAATCACATTAGTATTAAAAATAGGAAAAGTACCCGTAATAACATATGGAGCAGAAGCTTCCTCACGTGCGCGTATAGCGTAAGTACTAGCTGGTGCCCGTGCTTTAGATCTCATAGTAGAGCCTTTTGTTCCACCACGGTACCACTTGTGTTTCCAGGGTTGCAAGGTGGTTTACCCCTTGTGGCAGTGTTACTGGGTCGCACATTTTGGAGCTTGCAAAGCCGAAGAGCTTATAAAAGAAAAAAGAAAGGCAGATTTAGAGGCAAGAGACTCGAGAAAAAGATTGATGAATAAGCCATATCAATCTTCATCAAAGAAATCTAGAGATTCGTACACTTGTCCAAATGCTTTAATTGGGTATTCGAACAGAGATCGTTGAAAAAATACCCAAATTCTAAAACTTAAGCTACATCGGTATCGAGTGTTGGCAGTGTGAGAAATTATAGACCTGAATGTCAGCAATGCGGAAGATGACATCTTGGTGAATGTAGAATGAATAACCGGACTTGTTTTGAATGTGGTTCACAAGATCATTTCATACATGATTACTCAGAGTTAGTTGAGAAAGATAAGATTCAGAATGCAAGACCAAGTAACATAGCTAATAGAGGAAGGCCATCGAGAAATGCGGGAAATGTAACAGGTCATTTTTAGTCAAATCGAAACAGTGATTTTGGGACCACAAGTCTGAAAAAATATTTCTTTTATTATTATTTTAATGTTTACAACATGCTTGAGTGATTGTGTGAAAATTTCATTAATAAATTTTATCGTTTGAATGGTCAATTTGATAAAAAAGATTAGAACGCGTAATGCGTAAAACTTGAGTTCTAATAGCTAAAGGTGTCTAATAGCTATAGAACCTTTAAATTAAGGTCCTTATGTTGTAATTAGACCACCAATAGCATGGTTAGACATATATGGACATATATTAAGGTGTTTTAAATGTTTTAAACTAAGGTTAATTTAGTAATTTAGTAATAAAATAACAAAACCACAAAGCTATCATCTTTTAATTTACCATCTTCCACTGAATTTTCAAAGAGAAAAAGGCAATGGGAATAAGCTAGGGTTCGACCATTTTAATCTAGTACTAGCTAGTCCAGGGACTATTGTGCAAAACTGTTAAAGATTTTGAAAGTTATCATTTATGAAAATATGTGTTCTTTGATGTTTGATGATGAAATATGAAATCTTATTGATAGATTTACCTATTTTGTAAAGTGATTTTGAGTAAAAATGAAAAATAGGGATTTATTTTTGAAAATGTGAAAATGTGTGGTTAAATGTGTGAATACATAAAAAATGTGGGATGCTAGGGGCATAATAGTAATTCAGATAGCATGGGTTTATTTTGAATTTTATTAATTTGTGATTTTATGAAATAGGGACTAAATTGTCAAAAATGTGAAATATTAGGGCAAATATGTAAAAAGTTCCTTAATGTGAATTTTGGATTAAATTGAATAGAGTGGTGATTAAATAAGCTGAATTTGATATTATATAGATCAAGAAAAGCGACATACGGACTTAGATCGGGGAAAGAACAAGGTTTCAGATTAGTTGACCCGCATTATCATTTTTACATCCAAGGTAAGTTCGTATGTAATAAGCTTGTTATAATTATGCTTTAAATGCTTTGATATTGCACATGTGTATACGATATTACAGTCATGTTTTACGATGATTCGGTTACTTGTGGTCACTTAGCATGCGAGAACGAAATAGCTTCGGCTAAGTATGGTACTTAGTGTGCGAGGTCGAAATAGCTTCGGCTATGTATGGCACTTAGTGTGCGAGATCATAACTATGAGCTCATTACGGATTGGTATAGGTAGGTACATGGATAGTATGAGCTTTAAATTGAAGGAGTTATGAAGTTTACATATAAGCATATGATTAAGCATGTGAAAGGTTTGTTAGTTATCATGAATTAAATGTTAATATGTTCAATTTGATGATTTTTGTATTTATGATTAGTTGAATTTATTTCATGCGAGCTTACTAAGTTTTATAGCTTACTTTTTTTATTTTTCTCGTGTTTTATAGTGTTATCAAGCTAGCTCGGATTTAGGGATTGTCGGAGATCGCTTCACACTATCCACCTATCACTTGGTGCCTATGAAGTTTAGTATTTTAAGTATATGGCATGTATAGTGTAACACCCCTTACCTGTGTCCGATGCTGGGACAGGATACGAGGCATTATCGGACTTAAACCTAAACATTTATACAAAATCGGCCTATAAAATTTCATTCAATTTAAAATTCACTCATTCACATGCAAATCGTCCCTTATATGGGCGCACGAGGCCCAAAATAATTGTTGGGAACTATTCAGAACTAAACCAAGAATTTAGGAAACTTTAAGAAGACTTAGAAAATATTTCATCAAAACAGGGGTCACACGCCCATGAGGCTTGGGACACGCCCGTGTGGGTAGGCCGTATGGTCACACACGCCCATGTCCTTAGCCCGTGTAACTCTCTGTGTATGACTTCATCAACAAAATAGGGTCACACGGCCAAGTCACACGCCTGTGTGCTTAGGCCGTGTGGCGAATTAAATTCTGAAAAATAGATGCAGACTTCACACGCCCTGGGCACACGCCCATGTCCCGGGGCCGTGTCCTCCGCACGGTTGAGACACACGGCCGTGTCTCTACCCGTGTAGCCAAGAAAATGGCTATTTACCAAACCATTTGGCACCCTCATTTGCACATACTTAAACACAACTTCAATGACATCTTTCATGGCATAACTGAGCACTTAAACATCATCAAATAAGTCATGATCCTAACGAATTCATATAATCTTATTCATGCATAAGACACCATACTTTGCCTAGCTTAAACTTATCAAACTTTCATGCCATGATTATCATCAACACACCCTCAATCCATCCGTACCAAACACTCATAACCACAACAAATGAAACCTTTAGTATAAGCACACACATATAAATAGGCATTACAACTCATTAACCACTATGAGCCACATCTCATGGCCATATACAAAATGAATCATATAATCATTATGAACTAACACATTTGGCCAAATAAAATGACACATACACAATTGACTAAGTCTCTATACATGCCATTAACTTAAAGGGTTTTGCATTCACTTACACCCCACATGATAGCTTGATAGTGTGATAGCATCTCCTACGATCTCCAACTCGAGCTTGTATAAAACGCTATAAGATATAAGAAAGGAAGAGGAGTAAGCTAAAAAGCTTAGTAAGTACGTATGTAAATAATAAACAATTGATTACCATGCTTTTAATAATCCTTATTATAAGCTCTCTAGATAATGCCATTACTATTGCATAAAATTTCACAATTCATTTATGTTCATCTTGAGCTATCTACTTGAGTTACAGTCACTAAATTATTTTTATCTAGAGCTACAGAACTCCAAATTAAGATCCGCTAATTTTCCTTGAAACTAAACTCGTATAGCTTCTTACCATAAAATTTCCATAATTTTTGGTTTAGCTAATCAGTACAGTTTATTCTTTAAAGTCTCCCATGTTTAACTGTTTGACAGTTCTAACCCCTCTTCACTAAAAATTTATTTTCTTGTGGTACAGAACTCGAATAACATTAAAATTTGTTTCTCTTGAAAATAGACTCATTAATAAATTCAATTATATAAATTTTTGTATAATTTTTAATGAATTTCTCAAGTCAGAACAAGAGATTCCAAAATCATTCTAACTCGCTCTCACAAAAATTCAAATATCTCAGAATATGAGATAGTTTTTCTTGCACCGTTTCTTTTACGTGAAAATAAGCTCAATCAGCTTTAATTTAATATCTTACTCAACCTATAATTAGATTTCCACCATTTTTGGTGATTTTTCAAATTGATACAGTTGCTGCTGTCCAAACTGTTTTATTGCTAAATTTACTCTATCATGTTTTCTTTGTACTAATTCTCATTTACACACATATAAAACCAAAAGATACCCATGTTTAGCCATTCCAATAACTAATCATTATCAAATATTTATAAGCCATTCATTGGACAATTTAATCTATACATCAACAACAAAGACTTGAACATATCATTTCTCAATTTAATTTGGCCTAAAAGCCTCACACATGATCATCATCGAATCTTATCATGTATCCATTCATCATGAATGTAGATCACTAATCACAATGTTACCAATATTTCACAAGTATAACTTATTCATGTACATTCTTCTCAAGAATTCATCATATATTGAATTCACTTCACGTGAGTTCTATGTACATACCTGTACTACTCGTAAACATAATCACTTACTTTCTGGTTTTTAACGTACCCGTTGAACCACTCAGAATGCTAAAAGATACTCGGGAATATCATACATATAGTACTGTATCAATGCCATATCCTCGATATGGTCTGACATTGAACATCATATTGACGCCATGTCCTTGACATGGTCTTATACGAAATCACATATCGAACTCATTTCTCATGAATTTCGCATATGTACCTGTATCACTCCATCACATAACTTTAGCCTTTTTTCCATCTTTAACAAAAACTTTAATTTCTTACCCCGTTGAACCTCTTGGAATATCTACGGATACTCGAAAATTGTCATGCATGTAGTAAGATGCCAATGCCATATCCCAGATATGGTCTTACATGGGATCACATGTCGATGCCATGTCCTAGACATGGTCTTACACGATTTCATACCGAAGCCAGGTGCCAGACGTGGTCTTACACAGAATCACTATTTGATGTCGATGCTATATCCCAGATATGGTCTTACACGAGATCTCAATTCGGTGCCGAGGCCATATCCCAGATATGGTCTTATACAGGACCTCAGTAACCTTAGTGTCATGACATTTGTATTCTATCCATTCCTAAGGTTTCATCGGGGATTTTCATTCTTCGACATTTCGTCAAAATTGTCATTAATAAATTTCATAGAGATAATATACAATTCATGTAATATCAAAATATTAAATTACATAACATAAGGTTATATTATTTACACACAAACTTACCTCGATACCAAAAGGTAAAAAGTGACCTAATCGTCAATTTCTCTTTTTCCCCCGTTCTAGGTCCGAGCCTCGCTTTCTTTTATCTATAACATCACATTTAGCTTAATTATTAGTCACATTAGTCATTGTGACCCAATAATCATACTAGGGCAAAATTATGTTTTTGCCCCTAAACTTTGTCATATTTACACTTTTTCCCATTGGCTCGTAAAATGATTTTTATTCAATTTCCTTGTATTTTAGGCCTAGCCGAACCATTTTCATAACTATAGAAGTCCACAATTTGCATTCATTCCCATATTTTCATACATTTTTCAACTTTTTACAAATTAGTCCCTTTTTGCGATTTCATCTAAAATCACTTAGTAAAAGTCGTTTACTACACACCGAGCATTCATATTCTACCATTAGAAATTAAAGCACATGTATGTCATCCATGGGTAAATTTTTAAACGCAAACCCTAGCTCAAAATAATGGTAGAAATAGCTAAATCGAGTTACGGGGATCTCAAAACAGTAAAGAACATTAAAATTGGGGCTTGGATACTATTGAGCTTGGAAGCTTGAAAACGCTAGCCATGGCTTCCCCCAAGCTAAATTCGGCCAAGGAAGAAGATGGAAAACGGTTTTTGGCTTTTATTTTGTCTTTTAGTCCATTTAATTACCAAATTACCAAAATGCCCCTAACTTAAAAATATCCTATTTCACTTTTCTCATGTCCATTTTTGTCCAACTATTTAACCAATGGTCTAATTATCATTTAAGGACCTCCAATTTAAAATTTCATAAAATTGGACACTTCTAACATGTGGACTCAACTTTTGCACTATTTATAATTTAGTCCTTTTGACTAAATTAAGTGCCAAACTTCGAAATTTTCGAACAAACTTTTCACGGAATCTTTTCGTGAAATCGTAGAACATAAAAATATAATACAAATAATATTTTTCCTCATCGAATTTGTGGCCCCAAAACCACTATTCTGACTAAGTCCAAAATCGGGCTGTTACATATAGGTACTTTGGTCATGTTGGTTATGTTTTGGTAATGATTTTGGCAATTTGAAATGGCTTGTGAATGTATATGTCTTGGTTTGTATATAATAGCCATGAGAGTTGGCTTATTTTGAGTAAATTTGCTTGTGTATATTTGTATGTGCATATAGTTCATAATATGTAAATTGGGGTTGGTTTAGATGATGCTTATTAGTAGTTGATATTGTAGAAGTGAATGTTGATATTTAGGATGTTATTCGTTTGTGAATCAAGGTAAAGAATGCATGTTTTGAGTTCATATTGATGATTTAAGTTTATGAGATTTTAGGTATAAATAGATTGGTCTATTTTGCAACTTGTGTGTGTTGAGAAATGTGGTATTTAATATGCATGAATTAGGTTTGAATTGGCTGGTTTAAATGCCTATTTATTCATGGAGTGGTGCAAATTGATGTGTTGTAGGTACATTCAAATTTGGGTGGCACATTAGCTTGGTAAATAGCTTGTTTTTGTCCACACGGTCATGTTGCAAGGACGCGTGTCCCCTGGTGTTGAAATTAAAATCAAGTCAGTAAGCTCCACACGGTCTCACACACGAGTGTGTGATTGGCTATGTGGCATAAGTCAGTATACCCTATAATTTAGACACGGCTTAGCACACGGGCGTGTGACTTGGCCGTGTTGCATAAGTCAGTATACCCTACAGGTTTGGCACGGCCTAGCACACGGCCTGGCACACGGACATGTGTGGCCACTTCGAAGGGCATATGGGCTAGACACACGGGCGTGTGGTTGGCCGTATGACCCAAGTCAGTAAGCTCACTTGTTTGGACACGGGGTAGGACATGGGCTGGGACGTGGCCATGTACTTCCATTTCGAATGTCCACATGGCCTGTGACACGGGCGTGTCTGGTGGCTGTGTGAGACACATGGCCGGGCCACACGGGCGTGTGTCCCCTGTTTTGAGAAAATTTTTCAAAGTTTTGTGAAAGTTCCTTAAGTTATCGGTTTAGTCTCTAACCACTTCCAAAGCATGTTTAGGGCCTTATAGGCTTGTACTAGGGACATATTATTTGAGATTGAATTATGAATGTTTGAATTGAGAAAATGTATGCTAAAAGTATGTATAAATGTGTTGTAAGTCTGATAATACTCAGTAACCCTATTTTAACGTTGAATATGGGTGAGGGGTGTTACACTTATTGGTATCAGAGCTACAGTTTAGTCGATTCTAGGACTAACGTAGCGTATGTGAGAGTCTAGCTATACATGCCATATAGAAACTGTGATAGTGTGATGACTCCTGACATTTTAAAATGTGTTTTCATGTAGTAATGGATCCCAATCGAGCTATAGATGATAAGGTTGAAAGTAATGCAGCAGCTCCCGCTCAAGAGATAGCGTCGTCTAATTTTAGACCCGTAATGGGCAGCCAGTGAGGAGAGGCTAAAGAAGCCTTCTTCCAAATGATGAGCGAGTGGTTCACACAATATATCTGATCGAACCCGGCTACTCAACAACCTCCACCCCCTCCTCATCCCCAACCGATTCCCTTTTCTCCTCAAGGTGTCGAGCTTTTAAGATTGAATAAGCCCTCTAGTTGATAAGATCCGTAAAAATAGGGCTAAATAGTTCAGAGCTAATGTTGACGATGATCCTGAGAAAGCTGAGTTTTGGCTTAAAAATACAATTCAAGTGTTTTATGAGCTTTCTTGCACACCGGATGAATGTTTCAAATGTGCTATATCACTTCTGAGGGACACCGCATATCAGTAGTGGTATACATTGGTGTCGGTGGTGCCGATAGAGAGAGCCACGTGGGAGTTCTTTCAGACTGAGTTCCGAAAGAAATATATAAGTCATCGGCTGCTTGATCAAAAGTATAAATAGTTTCTAGAGTTGAAACAGGGCCAAATGATTGTAACTGAGTATGAAAGAGAATTTGTACGGCTGATCAAGTATGCTCAGGAGTATGTTTCCACCGAGAAAATTATGTGCAAGGGATTTGTAGTTGGGTTGAACGAAGACATTAAACTTCTAGTCAAAATTTTAGAACTGAAAGAATTTGTTGTTTTGGTCGACAGAGCTTGCAAAACTGAGCCAAGAAAAGAGAAAGGCTGGTTCAGAGGCAAGAGATTTGAGGAAGAGATCGATGAGTAAACCTTATCATTCCTCGTCAAAGAAATCCACATATCAGAGAGGTTGAATTTGCTATTGAATAAGTGCCGGGAACTTCACTGATATCTATAGCTTTGTATAGAATGGTTTCGACAAGGTTGAAAGAGTTGAAAGCTCAATTGCAATAGTTAACAGATAGAGGTTTTGCACGACCGAGTTTTTCTCCCTGGGGTGTACCAGTATTGTTTGTTAAGAAGAAAGACGAGTCAATGAGAATGTGTATTGATTATCGTCAGCTCAACAAGGTTACGATAAAGAATAAGTATCTGTTGCCAAGAATAGACAAATTTTTTGATCAGTTGAAAGGTACAACATTATTTTCAAAGATTGATTGGAGATCTGGCTATTATTAGTTGTGAGTTAAAGACTCAGATGTGCTAAAAACTGCATTTAGAACAAGGTAGAACATTATGAATTCCTTGTTATGCCTTTTGGACTAACTAATGCTCCTGCCTTTTTTTTGGATTTGATGAATAAGATATTTAGACCATATTTAGACAAATTTGTTGTTGTGTTCATTGATGACATTCTGATCTATTCACGAGATGAGTCTGAGCATGCCGAACATTTGAGGATTGTGTTGCAAATCTTGAGAGATAAACAACTGTATGCTAAATTTAGAAAGTGTGAGTTTTGGCCCCAGGAAGTCAGATTTTTGGGACATATTGTTTCGGCGGATAACATTCTAGTTGATCCGAGCAAGATTTCTGCAGTTGTTGACTGGAAACCACCTAGAAATGTATCTGAGGTTAGAAGCTTTCTAGGACTGGCTGGTTACTATCGATGTTTTGTTAAAGGGTTCTCGGTGATTGCTACACCTATGACCAGACTGCTACAGAAAGATGTAAAGTTTGAAGGGTCTGAGAGATGTCAACAGAGTTTCGATCAATTGAAAGCATTGTTAGTTGAGGCACCAGTGTGAGTTCAACCTGAGTTGGGTAAAGAACTTGTGATTTTTAGTGATGCATCATTGAACGGTTTGGGTTGCGTATTGATGCAAGAGGGAAAAGCTGTAGCTTATGCCTCCAGACAGTTGAAACCGCATAAAAAAAACTATCCGACGGACAATTTAGAGTTATCTGCTATAGTTTTTGCACTGAAAATTTGGCGTCATCATTTGTACGGTGAAAAATGTCACACCTTTACCGATCATAAAAGCTTAAAGTATATTATGACTCAGAAAGATTTGAATTTGCGACATTAGGGATGACCCGAGCTACTAAAAAATTATGAGTTAGTGATTGATTATCATCCAGGGAAAGCGAATGTAGTCGTGGATGCTTTAAGTAGAAAATCGTTGTTTTCCTTGAGAGCAATGAATACACAGTTGACATTATCTGATGATGGTTTGATTTTAGCTGAGTTAAAAGTTAAACTAGTATTTCTTCAGTAAATTTGCGAAGCTCAGAAATGTGATAGTGAATTACAAGCTAAAAGAGTTCAATGCGAGACGACTAGTGATTCAGAGTGCCAAATTGGATCCGATGATTGTTTGATGTTATGAGATAGAATCTGCATACCGAAAAATCTAGAGTTGATTCAAAAAATTTTACACGAGGCACGTAGCAGTAGTTTATTCGTTCATCCTAGAATTACTAAAATGTACAATGATTTGAAACAACTATATCGGTGGTCGGGTATGAAACGAGACATTTCTGAATTTGTAGCGAGATGTTTATTGTGTCAGCAAGTCAAAGCTGAAAATCAAGTGCCATTGGGTTTACTTCATCCTGTGATGATACCAGAGTGGAAATGGGACAGAGTTATCATGGATTTCATATCAGGATTGCCTTTATCTTCGAAAAAGAAAGATACTATTTGGGTTGTTGTTGATCAATTAACGAAATCAGCACATTTCATCCCGGTATGTACTAATTATTCACTCAATAGATTAGCTGAATTGTACATTGCTGAGATTGTTAGATTGCACGGGGTGCCAGTTTCGATTATTTTGGATAGAGATTCGAGGTTTACGTCCCGATTTTGGAAGAAATGGCAAGAAGCTCTAAATACGAAGTTAAATTTTAGTAAGCTTTTCATCCGCAAACTGACGATCAATCTGAGAGAGTAATTCAGATTCTCAAAAATATGCTTCGCTATTGTGTTCTAGAGTTTGAAGGCAATTGAGATTTTTGCCATTTGTTGAATTCGCGTATAATAACAGCTTTCAATCTAGTATAAAGATGGCACCGTATGAAGCATTGTATGGTCGTAAATGCCAAACACCATTGTATTGGACTAAGCTTATCGAGAAACAGATTCACGGGGTTGATTTGGTTAGAGAAACCAAAGAGAAAGTGAAAGTAATTCGTGACTATTTAAAAGTAGTTTCAGATCGTCAAAAATCGTATGCAGATTTGAAACAAAAAGACATCGAATTTTAGATCGGTGACAAAGTGTTCTTGAAAGCATCTCTGTGGAAGAAAATACTTCATTTCGGTCGCAAAGACAAATTGAGTCCGCGTTTCATCGGGCCGTACGAGATCATCGAAAGAATAGGGCCAATGGCATATCGACTGGCTTTACCATTAGAGTTAGAAAAGATTCACAACGTGTTTCATGATTCGATGTTGTGTCGATACAAATCTAATCCATCACATGTAATTTCCTCGTTAGAGATTGACATTCAACCTGATATGACATACAACAAAGAATTGATTAGAATTTTGGCTCGAGAGATTAAAGAACTAAGAAACAAATGTATAGCTTTAGTGAAAGTCTTGTGGCAACGTCACAATGTTCAAGAGGCTAATTGGTAAAAGCAGCTTTGACAATTGTATTTATTTTAAGAAAAACAGTGATGGTTCTTTTGTGTCTACTCCTATATGTTGATGACACGTTGATAGCCGCCAAAGATCAATGAGAGATAAGAAAGGTCAAAGCCCAACTTAGTAAAGAATTTGAGATGAAAGATTTATGAGCAGTAAAAAAGATACTTGGCATGGAGATTCTCAAAGATAGAAAAGAATGTAAATAGTACGTAGAAAGTTTTTTGCAGGTTCAATAGGAAAAATGCCAAGCCTATTAATACTCCATTAGTAGCCCACTTCAGATTTCATTGGCTGTCTCCACAATCAGATGATGAGATTGACTACATGACACGTGGTCCATATTCTAGTGCAGTGGGATCTCTCATGTATGCTATGGTTTGCTCACATCTAGATTTATCATATGAAGTTAATGTAGTTAGTAGATGCATGGCGAATCCTAGTAAAGAACACTAGAAAGTAGTTCAGTTGATTTTCAAATACTTACGAGGTACTACTGATGTTTGCTTATAGTTTGGAAGAACTAGAGATAAAGTCATTGGGTATGTTAATTCTGATTTTGTTGGGGACCTTGATAAAAGAAGATCTCTCACTAGATATGTCTTTACTATTGGAGGTTGCGCAATTAGTTAGAAAGCCACTTTGCCAACTACAGTTGCTTTGTCTACTATTGAAGTTAAGTACATGGCACTTATCGAGGCTTGTAAAGAAGTTATTTGGTTAGATGGTGATACGAACTCGTTTCGGTGATGATTCGAGTCGTTTAGATTACCCAATCGTGAATTTGAGTAAGACTTGGTTCGTTTCAAAAGGAATGGAAAAGATAGGCAATGGCTACAAACAAAGGTCGAAAAGAAAGATAATTAAACAATAGATAGGGAATTTGGCTAAGGGCAGAGAATGAACCAACAATAAAATGATTGTTGACCCGAGACTCAAAATAGCTCTTATGGGAATTCAGTTTAGGAAAATCAACAAAGAACCTTGACCCGCTATCAAAAGTGATAGGAACTCCATGTATAATGAATGCCACACCAAAGGTGATAAGTTCGGTTTACAAAGGAAAGATTGACGCCATAAGCTATGCTTGATAAGTCAAGTTAGACCCGAAAAGAACTATGAGAATTGGAAATCTCACAAAAGAACACTTCATATAATTTGGCAAAAAGTTGTCTACAATAGGCTGAATACAACTATTTATAGTGCTGTGGAAGGCCTAATCGAAATGTCACTTTTGTTCAGCTTAATGAGCTAATAGTGAGCTGAAATAAAGTTTACAAACTTTTGAAATTATAAGTCTAAGTAACTCCTTCCTTCAATATGATTTAATTCTTTAATTCAGCTGATTCAGTTCACTTAAATGCCTAGGTTTCATACTTGAGCATCCAAAGGTGTTTAAGAAAACTTTTGAAGTCTCCCTTGGCCAGTCGAATGGACACCAGCAGCTTTTAATAGAATTTAAGCTTATGGAGTAACCATTTTAGCAACAATCGATTATGGAACAAGAAAAGGCTACTGCCAATTTAAGAAAGTGTAATGCTCTCCTTTTTAATTGATATAACAGCTCCTTTTAATGATATATAATGCCCCCTTTGTATGTAACTGATTTCTACTTGAAAAGTCACTTTAATCAATTTTTAACAACCCTTGAATGTAACGGTTTCTAGCTGAAAAGACACCTGCAATCAAACACATTAAAAAAACACATTAATCACATTTAAACTCATATTAAACACAAAACACATTAAACACTTAACTTAAATAAATAAATTTAAAACTTATGCATCAATAAATTATTCCAGCAACTAGATTAATTAAGAGAAGCATAATTAAATAACTTAAAACTTATGCATCAATAAATCATTCTAGCAACTAGATTAATTAAGAGAAATATATATTAAATAAAGTTCAATAATAACTCAATTATTTAAACTAAGATGAGTTGAATAAAGTCTAGCAACTCCTTTATTAATCTAAGATGAATTTAATTAAAAAACAAATTCAACTTGCAATAAATTGCAAGAAACGCCTATGGAGCTAAATGAACTTGTAATGAAGCTTCATTTTGCACTTAGGCCTCTCGAGCTTAGGCCAATCTCGATGGCGTCGAGTTGCGTCGTAACATGATACGACCGGGTTCACATCATACCCTCCCTCTTGAAGACGATTTGTCCTCAAATCGGGCCACTTGCTCGCGAAAAATTTTTCATCGTCACAAACTTGGAAACTACACAAGTTTCGAAAATGAAACAGATTAGACAGTTGCCCTTCCTCTTTAGGAGGAATCCATTTCCAAATGTCACCTTCACAAAAATGAAAAAGATTAGTGACAGTATGGATGATGAACTTCAAAGAACTTTCGGAATAATTATGTACAATTTGAACATATGTATCAATGCCAGGTTTAAAAACATGAGTCGATCTTACCTTTTCGGGATGAAATATGAATTTCATGTACAGCCTAATAAAATGATCAAGGAATGATTTTAAATTGCAATCAAAATGGTCAAATATCGTTCCCTTAGTCAAAGACCAAGCATCAAGCAAATGTAAATTATTATCATAAAATTTAGGATGCTTGATTTTCCCACATATCGAATCAAGAAAAATTTCAGGTTTAAAAATACGAGTTTGATGACTTGTACCAAAGTGTAGCAAAGGTTTTGTTTTTAAATCAAACATGTCGAACCAAAAGGATTTGTGCCTACACAGAAACAAACAATCAAACCTCTTTACTTTCATCAAAACAGATTTGCAAAAACTCAAAGATTTCACATAAGAAAATAAATGATTCACATAATCACCACAATCAAACAAATTGGGATGTTTATATGAAAATTCATTGTCACACATAATCGAGTTTCGCAGCTGCCAGTCAAACGTTACTTCACCAACATGGTCGTCAACACCACAAATTTCATTAGTGATGCTCTCCTTGCCATCATTTAAAACAAACACTTCACCATTAATCAAAGAATGGCAATTGACCATATCATCAATATAATCACAAACATTCAAATAGGTTGGTAAAGACTAAGACGCGTTATAGCACTTACCTTCCTTACCTTGTGGCATAGGTGGACTAAGATTACCTTTGCCAATCAACTGAACCGTCTCTCCTTTGGAAGGTAATGAAGATGGAACTTATTAATTGATTCCTCAGAAACCTGAAAAGAAAAAACACGAGGAAAACTCAAATGATGGTTAGTGGAAATATTCCTTACTTGTTCTTGCTCGTCTTTTTCTTTTGTTTCTTTTTCTAACCCATTTTCTTTTTCAATCTCAATTTCTTTTTCAATTTTCTTTTCTTTCTCACTTTCTTCTTCACTCTCAATTTTTTTTCCTCTTTTTTGTGTTCTTTTTCTTTTATTTCTCTTTCTCTTCTCTCGAGTTCGTTGAGGATCCACTCATTTTCTTTCATGATCATCTCTTGTCTCTCTTTTGTTTTTATTTCCTTTTCTCTCGTTTTTTTCTTTACAATATGAAGATGATACAAATGAGTTAGAATGATAAGTTTTTCAATGGAAAGAAGGGGAAGATTCTACATATGTATCACGTTAAATGCTTCGTGAATGATCCTCTGTGAGTGACCACCTTGACGCATACGAGGAATAACTTGTACTTTCTCGTTCATCATCTTGAAAGATCTCAGACTCGAAGTTTGCTTCTCTTTGTCTCGAATAGTCATCGAATATGTGTCTTCGTGATGGTCGTGACTCCGTTTTTTAACTTGGTGGGGTTTGCTTCCGTCGAGCTCTTTCCTCCACTCGGTCCAAGCGTTTTTATAATGGACCTAGTTTTCTTTCAAACAATCGGCCCATCTCTTTCACCAAGTATTGAAATTCATCGGCTGAAAGTTCTTCTCGAGACATGATTAATAATAACAAGAAAAGTGTTAAACAAAAACAGAAAGTAAATACCTCACTACAGACCTCATTAAAGCCACTCAGAAAGAAAAATAAAAAAAATTTGCACTCACGCTCATGTTTACGCTCGTTTTAAGGCTTTTTCTTAACTCTCTTTTGCGCTCACACACTATTGTCTTTTTCCACTCACTCCTCCTCTCTAAGTTCTTAAGGAACTATTTAAACTTAAAAAGCAGTTGTTGTAGGTCGGCTTGCAAATTTGATGTTCGAGTTTGGTAGGGAATATTGTAGGACAAAAGTAGGCTTGAAACAAGAAATGATAAAGATTGAGTGTGGCCGAATGGTAGGATGTTGATTGGGTTTTTTTGGACAACAAGCAGAATTTTCAGAAAACTCGACAATGAAAAAGAAACTTGAACAATTTTCTCTTCTTTTTTTTTTTTCACAATTTTTTTCTACTTGTAAAACTTGATATTCTCTCCTTGAATTTGAATGGAAGCTGAATTTTTTTTCGATTTTTATTTTTATTTTTTTCAAATGAAATACAATACCATAATGTCGAGAACGTCGATTCTTACTCCAAATTCACTGGATCTGATGCCAAATGATATGAACTCATTTCGATGATGATTCGATTTGTTTAGATTGCCTAATCGTGAATTTGAGTAAGACTTGGTTTATTTCAAAATTAATGGAAAAGATAGGCAATGGCTACAAACAAAGGTCGAAAAGAAAGATAATTAAACAATAGATAGGGAATTTGGCTAAAGGCAGAGAATGAACCAACAATAAAATGATTGTTGACCCGAGACTCAAAATAGCTCTTATGGGAATTCGATTTAGGAAAATCAACAAAGAACCTTAACCTGCTATCAAATGTGATAGGAACCACAGGTATAATGAACGCCACACCAAAGGTGATAAGTTCGGTTTACAAAGGAAAGATTGACGCCACAAGCTATGATTGATAAGTCAAGTCAGACCCGAAAAGAACTATGAGAATTGGAAATCTCACAAAAGAACACTTGTTCATATAATTTGGCAAAAAGTTGTCTACAATAGGCTAAATACAACTATTTATAGTGCTATGGAAGGCCTAACCGAAAGGTCACTTTTTTTCAGCTTAATGAGCTAATAATGAGCTGAAATGAAGTTTACAAACTTTTGAAATTCTAAGCCTAAGTAACTCGTTCCTCCAATATGATTTAATTCTTTAATTCAGCTGATTCAGTTCACTTGAATGCTTAGGTTTCATACTTGAGCATCCACAGGTGTTTAAGAAAACTTTTGAAGTCTCCCTTGGCCAGTCGAATGGACACCAGCAGCTTTTACTAGAATTTAAGCTTATGGAGTGACCATTTAAGCAACAATCAGTTATGGAACAAGAAAAGGAAGTGTAATGCTCTCCTTTTTAATTGATATAATAGCTCCTTTTAATGATATATAATGCCCCCGTTGAATGTAACTGATTTCTACTTGAAAAGTCACTTTAATCAATTTGTAACAGCCCTTGAATGTAACGGTTTCCAGCGGAAAAGACACCTGCAACCAAACACATTAAAAAAAACACATTAATCACATTTAAACTCATATTAAACATGAAACACATTAAACACTTAACTTAAATAAATAAACTTAAAACTTATGCATCAATAAATTATTCCAGCAACTAGATTAATTAAGAGAAGCATAATTAAATAACTTAAAACTTATGCATCAATAAATCATTCTAGCAACTAGATTAATTAAAAGAAACATATATTAAATAAAGTTCAACAATAACTCAATTATTTAAACCAAGATGAGTTAAATAAAGTCTAGCAACTCATTTATTAATCTAAGATGAGTTTAATTAAAAAACAAATTCAACTTGCAATAAATTGCAAGAAACGCATATGGAGCTAAATGAGCATATAATGAAGCTTTATTTTGCACTTAGGCCTCTCGAGCTTAGGCCAATCTCGATGGCGTCGAGTTGCATCATAACATGATGTAACCGGGTTCGCATCAGAGGGACTCTTTGGTGAACTTAGTAAAGACATTTAGAACAATGTTTTGTGATAGTCAGAGTGCCATCTTCCTTATGAAAGATCAAATGTTTCATGAGAGAACAAAGCACATTGACTTTTGGTATCATTTTGTGCATGATATTATTGTTCGTGGTGATATTATTGTGATCAAAGTTAGTACTCATGATAATCCTATAGATATGATGACTAAGTCACTTCTATAACCAAGTTCAAGCATTACTTGGACTTGGTTGGTGTTCATTATTGAAGAATACCCTTAAGGGGTTTCGTGGAAGAGGTGGAGAACTTGTTTGTTGAGATTTCGTGGTGAAGAACTTGTTCATTGAGAATTCGTGTCAAAGTGGAGATTGCTAGAGTTGTGTGACCCAAATTCTAAAAGATTGCTTGCAAGTCAAGTCAAACAAAATATATTTTCTTTCTAGAAGAATTAATATTTATTAATATAATATATTTAACATTTATTAGCATAATATATTTCACATTGATTAGAATTAGGTTTTTTCATCCTATAAATGGATGTAATCAAAACTCCTCTTGTATCATTCGAAATCGGCATTAGTAAATTTTTTTCTCCTCTGGCCGTGGTCTTTTCCTGAAAGGGTTTCCACGTAAAATTTGTGTGTTCTATTTTTCCTTTCTTTTTTTTTTGCAATCTTTCTACATTGCCATTATTGACATTCAATTTTTTAACAATGTATCATCAAAAGATCAAACACGCATCATTCAGATATTATGCCAATTAATTACAATCTTGTTCCAATTAAATAATTAATTCAATTATTTCCTTAGATTTATAATGCATGAATAGCATATTCATGATTTTATCTGAATGGATAGGCAACCAAGACACATAACATTATTAATAGAATTTTATCAATCTAAGCTAAAAGAATGCAATCAATCTAACAACAACAAAATTAAGTCATTTTAATTAAATTAAAAGCAAAAAAATATTTAGAGATCATGTTCATCAATTTAGAACAAAATAAGAAGTAAAAAGGGAAAGAAATAAGAAGACAAATCTGGTTTTTCTCTGTAGCTTAGCTTGTGCTCCTTTTCCTTATTTTTTCTGTTTTTCTCCTTTGCACAATTGCCTTCAAGAATGCCAAATTTTACTGCTCAAAAGAACTTTTGAAATGCTTTTATCAAACTCTTGTGTTCCTCTCTCAAATGGATAGTGAAAGAATGGAGAATGTGTGAAAAGATGGTGAATAAGGGATGAATGAAATGAGTGAATAGCTAAGGGCTATTTATACTTGTAGAGGCTATCTATTTTTAGCAAATGGGAGCCTTGAAATTCTCTTCTCATATGACTGGCCCTTGTTTTAAGGAAAGTGAGTCAATGGCTTTAAAATTTTTCCTTGATTCATTGGAGAGAAAACTTGAAAAGAGGAGGGGAGCTGGACGGTCACATGTGGGAATTTTGTAGATGATTTTCAATGTTTTACCAAGTCTTGGGAGGCTGATTTGGGCACCTCTATGGACGATTGGGCCTTCTCTTCCTTAGTGGATGGTTTGGGCTCCTATCTCCTTAGCAGGTTATCCATTTTTTTTAAACCTAATCCGTCAAAAGAATTTCCAAAGTCTAATAAGCCTTTAATTGGGCATCCAAAAATGACCATATGTCAGCCCTATTCTGCATGTCTTATGCTGTAGAAATGCTACAGCATTGAGCATCAAAAAGAGAACTTCAAAACTGCTTTTTCTTCAAGTGCATCAGTTGTCTAAAAAAACCTTCAAAAATATGTGTTTTAGTGTATAAAATTATCAAATTATCAAATTTATCTTAGTATCATTCAAAAAAAAATTCTAAAAAAATCCAAAATTTGTATTCAAACACTCAAAATTTACATGAATTACTAGTTTAAAAATGCTGAAGATAACTCTATATTCTAGAGTTATCATTCGTACCATGGCCTACAGGATTGGTTACAACTTCAAGCCTTTTATATCAGGCTAGATCAGAACTTGCGTTCTAGTCTTGATAGAGTGTTCACGGGGGCGTTCATGTCAAATACGTCCGCTAAAGTTTACTAACTCGTTGAGGATTACAATGAATTTGTATATGTGGCTGGCGGAATAGTTCATATATCAGGCCAAGCAATCGATCTTGAATGTGATCGGTTGTGAGGATAAGTACCAACAAGTCCTTAGAAGGTCAACCAATACGAGATGAGTTCGGCAAGATCACAAGCTCCAAATCCACCCTTTTTAATAAATTCTCATGTAGGTAATGAAGGTGAAGGCACACATTGGGGAGGCATGAATGAGAACAATAAGGTTAATTATGTGGGAAATAGAGGATACAACCCATACTTCAACACCTTTAATCTGAGGTGGTATGAACATCCCAACCTTAGGTGGGGAAGGAACCTAGGAGGTCCCTAAAATCAATGAGTGCAAAACTTCTATGCCCCTCGACCTAATCCTCTATACCAACTTCAGTAACCTTATATGCCATCGCAAGAGGCCGAGAGAAAGCCAACCTATAATAGCGACCCTCCGATGCCCATCCGAGTAAGTAAGTTAGAGGAAAATATGCATACCTTGCAAGCCGATATGTGTCAAGTACATGGTCAACTAGACCAAATGTTCTAATGGATGCAAATCCGTACCCCCTTTAACATATGAAGCAATACTAAGACAAATCTGAAATGGGAAGGAAAATGGCACCCAAAAGCCATAACCCTTATATCAGGAGTGGTGGTTAAAGATCCTATTTGGTTGGTGAGTGGTGAAGAGGAATGAGAGAAGGAAGATAGTACCCACACTCCCAGTGTTGTAGATAAGGTACAAGAGGAAGTAGAATCTGAGCCAGCCAAAAGTTAAGATAAGCCTATTTGAACCCCTAGTTAAGGATCAATTCCCTTTCTATCCCGTTTAGAAGAGCGAAAAAAGAAAGAAAATAAGAAGTTTTTAGACTTCCTCACATGTTTAAAACCTTGAATGTCAACCTCCCTTTGTTGGAATTACTCGAGAAGATGCCTAAGTATACAAAATTCCTTAGAGATGTAATATCTCGAAGGAAGAAAATAGGGCAAGGAGAGTTGAATATAATGCAATGGTGTCCTGCAATGTGCCTATAACACACCCCTAACCCGTCTCCATCACCAGAATAAGATTACAGAGCATTACCGTACAATCAGAACAATAATTTCATTTAACGATAATTATATAAAACTCATTAGAAAATTAGAAAATGTATACCTTTGGGCTTGAAATCGAGTCTTTAAGGCCTTAAAAATAGTTTAGAAACAATTCGAGACTAATTTGAAACATATTAGAAAATTTGGGAAAAAGTTGAAAACTTTGAAAACAGTGGTCATACGGTGGCCATGCCGTGTGACATAGCCCAGACCATGTGGTTTGAACAAAGGCACACACTGCCGTGTCCCAGCCCATGTCTTAAATTGTATAACTCATTAAGTTAGATCACAAGGCCGTTTCACAGGCCGTGTGCCAAACCGTGTAACTCTCTGACTTGTGACACACGGCCATATTGCAAGCCGTGTGCTAAACCATGTAACTCACTGACTTCAAATAATAAGTGACACACGACCATGTAGCCAGGCCGTGTGATAGCTCATGTCTCAAGCAGTCTGCTCCACAATTTGACCCTAAAAACAAGCCATTTTAAGACCAAAACTTGCCCAATCATCCACTCCATTTGTGCATACATTCAATAGACCTAAACACCTTTCAAACACATATAAACATACCAATTCAATCAACCTATTTCACCTAACCAATATTCCATTCAAAGGCACTATGTTTATACCAAAACAACTTTAATCAAAACAAGGCTATAATGCCACATCTCAAGCACAAAACATAGTCAATTAGTTACCTAATGACATCAATTATAACCCTTCACTTTTCATAATAAACATATCAAAAGGACCATATATTACAAAATACTTAAAAATAACCAAAAGTCATAAACTTTCCAAAGCATTATAAGTCCATCAAACAAAAATATATACTCCAAAAGCATATTCATATCAAATTGATTATTAAAACATTCAAACTACCATATATAATTGCTATACATGCCATTTATAACATTGGCCAAAATAACTCAAAAACTATTGAAGTGTTTGCTGGATAGTGTGATAGATCACTGACAAGCTTCCAACCAATCGATCTTCCGATAATCTACAAACAAAGGAGAAAAACAACGTAAGCAGCTAGTGCTTAGTAAGCTCGTATAAACTCAAACATAACTTACCATTCTTAAGCTCAATTTATAAAATATGCATAACATATTTACCATAATCATAAGCTTAATACAATCCTATAAATATCACCAAACTCACAAATTAGTAGGCTCATGTATAATGCATATAAAAAATCAACCATTTCACAAATGAATCTTCATGAACATAACATTCATCACATAATCATTTAGTTCCCTTCAATTTATTTGCATTCATCCAAATTTACCTTTCATAAGTTTATGAACAATTATCCATTTGAACACATGCCTAGCCAATTACCTTTACTTGTTGAACCATCAAGAATTTCATTGGATACCCGGGAATGCTAACACATAGTGTGTCTTTATATATAATTGTAACCTTTCCTTTTCAATAGTGCTCACACAAGCTGTGAAATGGGCCTACTCACATGAGCTATGGGTCGAAATGTTAGCTACACGATGCTGCTTACACGAGCTGTGGAGAATCCACAAAAAATGCGAGACCTCAGCCATCAGTAGGAAATTAAAGACCAACACCCGAAACATGAAATCCTTAATTACATGTCATTTGTATCCTAAGAATTCTTAAGGTTCAAACGGGATTATTTATCCATCAATTAATCAAAACATCAATATATTCATATAATCAAGTCAGTTTATACTAACATAATATAACAAATAATTAATCAAATTATCATTAATAAGATTATAAATCATACGAACTTACCTCGACAACTATGGTTACAATAACAAAGTTGAAGTCTAGTCCAAAGCTTTAGCTTTTCCCTAATTTAAGTCTGATTGTTGTTTATCTTGATCTAAATAGATGATTTTATTCATTAGTACTTCAAATAACCTCAAATACTCAATTCAATCTATAATTCATATTATCATAAAATTACAAAATTACCCCTCATTTTTTATCTTTTTCACAACTTAGTCCTTATACTATTACTTGAAATTTAACCATTTTAACCTAAACCCAAGTTAACCTATTCTTTCCAGAGCTTAAATAATCTATATTTTTTCCAATATTTCACAAGATATACATGGAATTTGTCACTTAAATTAATTAATCCCTAAACCTTAAATTTACTAAAATTCACTTAACAAAACATGTTCATATAATAACCAAGTTTAATAATCTATCAATTAACATCAAAAATTCATAAATTTCATTCCTAACATATCCCTTAACCTTTAACAGTTTTACAAATTGACCCCTGGGCTGGCTAGATTAAGCTAATATGAGCTCAAAAACATAAAAATCAATAAAAACGAGCATCAAATACATACCATGCACAAGAATTAAGCTTTTGCCTAAGCTTTAGATGGGTAGCAATGGAGAATCAACTTTGAAACATCCAAATGAAGAAGAAGAAGAAGAAGATTTTAACTTACTTTATTTTATGTTTATTTACTAATTTACCATCTTACCCTTATTATTAATTAAAAATTTCAATAAAACCTTGTCCATAACTATCCAGTAACATAATATATGGTATATTCACCTACTAGTTCCATTTAATTACCCTATTAAAGCTAGTTACTCCACTTAACTAATAGAACTCGACTTTTACACCTTTTTCAATTTAGTCATTTCTACCTAATTAACCATTTAAACTTCAACATTTCTTAACAAAAATTTACTACTACCTTAAATTAACTATATATACATTAAATAAGCATTAAAATATTTATTCCCTCGTTGGAATCGTGGTCCCAAAACCACTTTTTTCGACACCACTAAAAATGGGTTGTTACAGTGCCCCCGAAACTTAAAGACCTCGGTAGCCTCACCATTCCCATACAAATAGGTGGAGTTAACTTTGGAAAAACTCTTCGCGACTTAGAAGCGAGCATAAACCTTATATCATTGTCTATCTATCAAAGGTTAGGCTTTAGAGACCTCCAGGAAACATCCATAACATTGAAATTAGTTGGTCGATCATTAATGCGTCCAAAAAGAGTCATTGATGATGTTTTAGTGCGAGTTAGGCAATTTATCCTTCTGGTAGACTTCACTGTTCTCAAATTTAAAGAGGATCTCAAGATCCCAATTCTTCTAGGGAGAACTTTTTGGCCACATCTAGAGCTACTATAGATGTTGGAAGAGGAGTGTTTACTATGAACATAGATGGGGAGGTCAAATTCTTTCGATGTGTCTGTCCTGATCCTAAAACTAGAGAGTTTTTAGCTTATTTAGGTCAATTTCAAGCCATTGGTTTATTGTATGATCATGATGGTGATGATGGGAGATGTTTCAAGTGGTGTGTGTTTGCAGGTTCCCGAGCAAAGATGCGAGGCATTCGAGTGAAGAAAAGAGGTGTCGTAGCGAGGCAATCGGTGAATCAATTTGTAGGGCTCAAAATATCGAGGCACTTGCTAGTGCCCAGAACTCTATGCAATCACTATTATGGGGGTGTGACTTATAGCCTAAAGTTTGATTTTTAACTTGTTGCATGTGGCAATTCGAACTTAATTTGTACATATTTGAATTATTGAGCATGGTCTTTTTTTATTTTTCTTGATTAGATTAAGATTTAAATTTGTGTCAATTGATTTTTAAACTTAGTAGATTATATTTTGGATAATTGAGAGGAAAAATGACAATTTTATATGTGTTTGGGGCACCATTACAGGGGAATTGCGATATCAAAATGGGGGATATCGCGATACCTTTAATAGTTTTGAGGGGTGGGCAAAAATCAATTGGGTATCACAATACCAAGCCCTTAATATCATAATACCCCTCAAATTTTAAATTTCAAGTTTTGGTAAAAACGCATAGTGGTCCTTGGTATCTTGATAACAAAAACAGTTTCAAAATAGGGGGTCCAAAAATTAGGGGGTATCGCGATATCCACCATTGGATATCACGATGCCCATGTCGGGTCAAGCGATGCCCAGCTATTTTATAGCGATCCACATGCTTTGGACTCTTTAAAGCCTCCAAAAACCCCTTCATGTCCCCTAAACACTCCCCCATTCCCTCATTTTTCCTCTCAAATGCTCTTTAATTATCTTAAATCTCTTTTCAGATTTTTTCTATTTTGCTCTGTTTTTTTTCCTATTTGTAGGTATTGTTGCTTTTTATTGTGGTAACATTGAAGAAACAACATTTCAACCCACCTTGCCACCATTATTAACAACGATTTACGGTTTAAAGTTCCTTTCTTCCGTTATTTTTTTAAAGTTTTTTGTTATTTTTTTAATTTTCTTATTTTATTCTACTTTAGTTTCATTTTTTTGTTATTGGATTGTGGCTAGTTGGTTAGTAGTATTGTTGTTAATTAGTTTGCATTCAGAAAATAGTAAATATGCCGCCTAGACCATCGAAGAGGGCGCGATCCTAATCGAAACCACCTCCGTTGACGGAGTATGTTCTGGGCAAATTGAAATCGAAAGAGGTCGAAGCCTTTTTCCTCACTATTTAAGGACAAACGTTCATCCTTGAAAAAGGCTTCAACTTGATTCATCTCATTGCGAAGAAATTTGGGATCTCATTTGCTTCAATTGTTGGATGAACTTTTCTTTATTACTAACAACACCTGCCATTATACTGGTAGTTTTGGAGTTTTAGTCCAATTTAAAGTTTTTTGAAAAAAATACAGTATATGTTTGAAAAAAAAAAGTTGACATTTCCCCTTAAGCCATCCGTGACTACTATTGCGTCCCTCATTAAAAAACTGAACTATTTTTCTCTTGGAATTGATTTTTATTTTTGTTTTCATTATTTTTGTTTTTTTCTTGTTTTTGAGTGTTTGTGTATTTTTGTGTGCAACATTCCATTCGAAAGTTACGCAACTTATTAAAGCTTCAACGAAAAGGTGGATGACTTAAGCCAGTCTGACGCTCCTTCTAAGGAAGTTTGATAACCTCTTAACCTTTAGTTTGGGGAACACATTGAGAAAAATTTGTAATTTAAGTGTGTGTGTGTGTGTACACACATTTTGTTTGGTGTGTTTATTTTCAATTTTTGCCTTATTTTTCCAAAATTTTCAAAAAAGTCCAAAAATATTATTCTTTTATTTCCTTAATTTTTGTTGTTGTTTTCATTGTGATTGGGAAATAATTTGGTAATAAGACATTGGTTGTACATATCGAATAAGTATATTGAACTACCACGCATGTAAATTTTGATTGATATTAGATAATTCGATGTTCTTAATTGTATACCAATTAGCTCAATTAGTTAATTTGCATAATAGATTAGAGGCAATAACTTTTAATGAAAATGTATAAAGTGTGTTATAGGATGAATGAAATGTGTGGATACTTGTAGATAAATAAATTGCATTGTTAATTGTTCATTTGAATAAATGTATGCATGATAGAAGTTGTGTTTTGTGAATATTTCAGGAAAGACCTTAGGAATTGTTTACTTAGCTTAGAGCCTAAAAGCCTTACCTTTGCTATATACCATTAGTTCACGTACTTTGAGCCTTAAGTACCCTTTTCTTGATAAGCCTTAAATCTTGAAGCCTTGAGCCTAAACAAGTCAAGAACTCAATCATTCGTTGCCCCTAATGCTAAAACATACTATGTAATAGACATCAGGCCATGGACATTAAGGGATAGGTAAAAACGTTACGGTGGCTTCAAGTGTGATAAAAAAGGAAAAAGAAGAGACTACGCGATATAGTACATATAAAACCTTGCTAAGTTGAGTTATAAAAACAAATACAAAAATAGAAATGTTGAGTGAATAAAAACAATGTAGGGGTTAAAAGCATTGTGAGTGGAAGAGTGCAAAAAGTAAAAAAGAACTTTAGTGAAATCAAAGTCGAGCCTCGGAAAGAAAATCTTTCAAGTCATAATGTATTAACACTTGCTAGTTTTGCATGTGTCGATATTGCGTAGTATCTTCTAATATATTGGAGAAATAAGGAAGGCGAGAAAAGGAGAAATAATGAGGCAAGCTTATGAATAAATTGGGGGCAAATGGAAAACAATGTCATGTGCTTAACCGTTTCTAGTGCTTGAAACTATTTTGATCTACCTTTTGTTTAAACTCCAAACTATCCTATGCCACTGAACTTTACAAGCCTAGAAGACCTTTAGGACTCATGAAATTCACTATCACAATGATTCTTAAATCACTTGCGTTCATCCAGATGAACACGACCAATTCATTTTACATATCTATAAGCTACCCATGTAATTCATTTTGATGGATAACATTTATACATACATTCACTTTAATTGCCTCTATGTTTGTTAGCACTTTAAGTTATTGAAATAATTATGTTTGCATTAAGGATGCTCGAGTTAGCTAAATATCACTCTTAAGTTACATGTGAGGTTGTTCTCGTACAAATTCGACATTTTACCACTATGTGACCTAATTGCCTGATTTAGTCCAAGGGGGTTGTCTTTTGCATGTTTGGTGTGTTTGCTTGAGGACAATAAAAGACTTAAGTGTGCGGGAGTTTGATCTACCGTAATTTGATATGTCAAATTAGGTTCCTCGTGTCACTTAACTAGCTTATTTTAAGCAATTTAAGGTTCTTTTTATTATTTTAGCTTAATTTTAGTTCTTACAATTAAATAAGTGTAAATGCCTCTTTTTACTCATTTTGAGACCCAAATTGGCCAATTGTGCGACACCTCCTATAGGCCCAAGATGAAGACCACATACAGTGGTATTGCGATATCCACTTTAGGTATTGAGATATCCACCTTCCAATATGCACCTCATTTCAAGACTGATTATGTTGTTGAAATATCCTACCCTAGGTATCGCAATATCCATATCATGAAGAGGACAAAAAATGATGCGAGGGGTAGTCTTTGTCCAACTAAAGCACCAATCAGATAAAATTCATTCAAGGGCATTTTGGTCATAAAATGGGGTCAGATTTTGCTGCTAAAAATAACCAACTTTGGCTGAGGAGAGAGAGACACAACTTGTAGGCTTGGTTTCTCTTTAATTTCTCTTAGGTTTTCTTATTCATTTCTAGGGTTTTTTATTTTTCATCTTTCTTAGCTGTAGAGTTTATTTTTCTGCAAATTTTCTTCTTGTTCTTGTTGCTCTTTAAGTTAGTTATCATTGTAGCTAGGGTTTATTTGCACTTTTCGTCCATTTCCTTTGCTTGTAATGACATTTCAGGCTTTAGCTTAATGTATTTCAATTTCCTTTAGTTTTGATGTTAAAACTTTACCTTTTGTGTTTCTTGTTCTTCATTTTATTGTTGAATGCTCATCTTTACTTTTCTTTTAAGTTCTCTAGATTAAAAATCCAAACTTTCATATTTTTCTTAAGCTTCATGTTAATGGCTGTCATTTCCTTTTCTTTCATGTTTATTAGCTTAGTTTTTAGTATGGATAACGAAACTCTAAGGGGGTTGGTTGATGGAGATGTGGGTAAGCTAATTTTTGGATGATGGACTAAGTTATAATAAACTGGACTAAATTGAATAAACCTAAAAACTTAGGATTGACGCCCCTAATGGAATATCTAGGCAAGTGAGGCTGAGAGGTAATCTTGTTGAGCACCAATTCATTAGTTCCAGGTTAGCTAGTGAGATCGAGAGAGAATCCAGACTAATTTGTTTAATTTAGTAAAGTTGAGACAGTGATGTAAAATGGAACCACTTTAGAAGTTTAAACAACTTAGATACCTAATTTGAGGATTGGTGAACCATATCAAAATAGATCAAACACTGTTTGTTAGTTCATTGGTTAATTTAGTAACTTCACATATTTTACAATTTAGTCATTGCGTTAATTAGTTCGTAAATTAGTATAAGTATTTTTGACTTTATGGCTTGTCGTACTATAATGTTTAACGATTAGTTGGTTAGACTCTTTATTGTGCATGTGTGTAGCTAGAATTTGCTCAGTCGCCGACTCTCTTGCGTTTGATCCTCGGAGTACTTTATACCCCATTGTACAATTATATTACAACTAACCTATCACACTTCCATACACCGCAAGTAATATTTTATTCGATTGTTATCTTTAATTGTTGATTCCCTCCCGTCATTTGCGATGGCAACGAAAGGGAGGTTAAGTGGTATAATGTGATATTAGTATCATGGGTTCTAGGTTTGAGGCTTCACATCAACATTAGTATCTATTTCCTTTCTTCTCTATATTAGAAGTTGATTTATAATTTTCTTGACACAACCTATTAGTCTTTATTGGTAGTTGAATGGTTAATGAAAGTTGCAGAAAAGATTCTTGGGATCAATTCTTGTTAAGAACATTTTTTTATAAAGCAATAGGGGCTTTAGGTTTGACTGGTGATTTTGTTTTTCTTTTGAGAGTTTTTTTTTTTTTCCAGAATAAATGTTTAGAGTTCTTTAAGAAGATCAAAGTTTAAAACAAAATTGTGCTGAAAGAACAAAGAAAATGATAGAGGAAAAAAGTAGGAGATTTTATTAATTAAATAGAGATGATTACAATTCTTCTCCAAAGTTTATATTTATAAATATAAGAAGAATAAATGAAATGAAACTCTACGTCTAATAAATATTAGAGTCGTAAAATATATCAAACTTATTTTGATGTTGATAGACACCCACTTAATAATGAAAAAAAATATTCATAACAAAATTGACAATTTCAATGTCTATACAGACTAATTCGTTTAACCCTATTATTAATAATTATTATTATTATTTATGTTATTAGAAAACTAAATATGATGATAAAAAAGTCAAAGTTATGAAAATATTTCATAAAAAAAGATATGAAAGTGTAGTTTTATATTAGAATAAGGGAAACATTTATTAAATATAATAATTATAATTATAATTATAATTATAAGCATAATTATAATTTTAGAAAAAAAAAATGAACTTTATAATATTTTATTTATAAAAGAAACAGTTATTCACAAGTTGTCAATTATATATATATTTTATATTTATTAATTTAATCGATTATATGACATATTTTAATGACTCGGTTATAACTAATTAAAGTTAGTAACTAATTAAAATAAATAACACAACAAAGTATTAGGTATATGAACGATTTATGTATGAGCTTTCCTTGAAATAACTTGGAATATTTTATGAAGTTAATAGCTTAACTTAAAATAATTTTTAAATGATCTTGTGGATGATTAATTATGATACTAATTTGATTATTTAATTCACTTTATAAATGTAGAGTGTTAAAAAAATTGCAATAGTAAATGTTTTTAAGTGCCCCAAATGTTAAAAAAATTGCAATAGTAAATGTTTTTAAGTGCCCCAAATGTGATATTGTTTTTTTATTTAACAAAACTCAAAATTATTAAAAACCTCCTAATCAAATTGAACCCAACTAATTTTCTACCATTTCAGTTTCAAAAATTAAAATTAAATATGGCGAATTTGATTAAATTTTTGTCCAAAAATGGAAATCAACCGAATCCCTAATTAAATCTCACTTAAAAAATAAAAAGGAATAGGATGCAGTTCCACGTGGGGAAGGGCATCATGGAAATTCATTGTTTTAAAGAAGGGTAGGACTGGCAATACGCTAAAACCAGCTCTCCTCCTCGATAACAGTCGTTTTGGATAGCCCCCCCTTTATTTTCTTCGCTTCCATAGAGAAGGGTAAAGCTGATGATAAGAAAACTCTGAGAGAAATGACTTCTTCAATTATATCTTTGCAAACCAGGTTAGCTCCCTAGCTATGTTTCTTAATGGTCCTTTTTGGGTATTTAGGCTGAAATATACCTGAGTGTAGGAAGATGGGTTTCCTTGTGTGTTTTCTTTTTCACCCACAACTTTTAGATAATTATCTTTGTCTTAATGTTGTTTGTTCTTGAAGAATATTGTTTTCGCTTTCAAACCATTAATGGAGAGGTGTCTTGAAATGGTTTTGTCTTGTTCACTCAAGTTCTAGAGTTGAATGCTACTGTGTTGTGCAGCTATGGTGCTCTAGAATATGTCTAGGCTAATGGTGGGAATGTTTTTTAATGCAAAGGCGAAAACTTTTGTTGTGCTTTCAAACTTAAAAAGCTAGTACTTTGACTGAATTCAGCTTCTAGGCTTCCTTTGAGTTAGTGCATAGAATATTAATACAAGGCAACATTTTGTTTTCCAGTATAAGTAAGGATTGTTATTGTTTTTGTAATTTGATGGGATTACTTTCTTCTCGTGTTTCAGCAATTTGAGGTCTGCATTTTTGGGAGAGAAAAATGGGATCTGTGTTTCTAGCATTCCCATAACTCGCGTAAGTTTAGTGAGGAAGGCTATTGAGTGTAAGGAGTCGAGAATCGGGAAGCAGCCAATAACGGTTCCGTCCAATGTGACGATTACTATGGAGGGTCAGGACATAAAAGTAAAAGGCCCTTTGGGAGAAATGGCATTGACATATCCACGAGAAGTAAAGGTTGATAGGGAGGAATCCGGAGCCCTAAGGGTCAGAAAGTCAGTGGAGACTAGGAGAGCCAACCAAATGCATGGCCTTTTCAGGTAATTGTTCCTACTTGTATGTTTTCCCTGCCTTTATCTAAAAGTTGTTTTCGTAATTTTTCTTCATATCTTATCTCTAACTCTATCTTGATAATCTTGTTTAGTTCTGTTCTGTACATATCCTTGTATGGACCAATTGACTAAAGTGATGCTGGGAATGTTTGCAAATTTACCATGCCAAGACTTACAATCTATGCTCAATAAATTGATATTATCTTCTAATAAAAATGATACTTGGTTGGTTATGCATTTTCTTATGTTTACTGCCAAATGTTAGGAACAAATGTCTGGAACGTCTTTTGATTTTGGATCATATAATCTGGTTTTTATCACTTAATATTACTAACTTGTCACAAATACAGTCAGTGACTCACCTCTGTCCAATAACCATGGTCCTCAGGCAAGTACCGTTGTGACTTTATTACATCAGCTCCTCACTCTTGCTCATTAGGCATCTACGTCTATTCATAGTATCACTTGCTTTTTTTTTTTTTTTTTGAACTCCATAGTGAAATTTTAATCAGATTCTTTACTTTGAAGGAATTAATTTGATACGTTTTCCTCAAGCAACATGGATGCTATTCTGGAGTTGGGTTGAGTTTTGGATCAAGATGTCTTGATTGCCTGCCTTCATAGCAAGCATCACTTGTTTGTTTAAATAACTTGACTCTAGTTTTGGTTCCCTGATTATTCTGGCATGAGATTCATATGCATTTTGCGATGTCGTCATTCATTTTACTTTATAACAAGTAAACATGATTTCGGGCTTGCTAGAATCCTCCCTTATATGCCTAATTCCTCATGCAGTTTGTTACATATCGTTCTGCAATGCTTGCAGTGGTTCTTTAACGACAGTTCATGGATATATAATGTCTAAAATGGTTTGGATCATATCCATGGATGCATACCAGGGTCCCATTTGATACACGTCATTGTTTTGTTGAAAGGTTCTCATGTGGGTAGAAATTAAGGTTTTTAAAAGTTAAGAAAGCGGGACTTATGCAAAAAAGTTGTCTACTTTGAATGGGAGCCCTTTTTCTTGCATTTTTTGTGTGAGACAGAGTAGACACTGCTTGATCCTACTGTAATTTCTACTCATATTTCTCCCTCCATCTAATTTTCTTGTCAACTAGTCATATGATGGAAGTTACAGTTGGAAAGTTGTATAAGCATTATTGATTTATTATTTAATGACGCTTAAATTGTGATTCTACCTAAATGAAATTGCCAGGACTCTTACTGACAATATGGTGGTGGGAGTATCAAAGGGTTTTGAGAAGAGACTTCAACTAATTGGTGTCGGATATCGTGCAACGTTAGAAGGAAAAGACTTGGTGTTGAGTCTTGGGTTTTCCCATCCAGTCAGAATGGCAATCCCTGATGGCATTCAAGTAAAGGTGGAAGAGAACACGAGGATCGTCGTAAGTGGATACGACAAAAGTGATGTCGGTCAATTTGCTGCTACCATTAGGAAATGGAGACCTCCAGAACCATATAAAGGAAAGGGTGTGAAATACGCTGATGAGGTTGTCAGAAGAAAAGAAGGCAAAGCAGGGAAGAAGAAGTAAATGGTGGCGTGTATTTTGTTTCTCTTATTTTGTACTTTTTGTCTTATGAATCTGGAATGAAACATATTGTCATCTTGCTGCTAAAGCGATTTCACCATTAATGAAGATTTCATTCTTTTTGCCTGTTACACATTATTTTATACCATTTCTACAAAATGAATCTCGTTTTACTCGGACTCATTTTTCCAAATATACTGGTGTTTGATACCATGTCCATCTGTCATATTTTCAGACATGACTATATTATAAAGATATGATCATCTGAAGCAGGCTGAGATAAAATTATAAATTTTCAAAGTGCCAAGGCTCGGCCAACACATTTTGGATCTGCCTCTGATATGAAGATATGAAAAACTTAGAAAATTTTATTATTACCTGTGTTTGACCCTCACTCTAGATGCTGGTAACTCAGCATATAGATAGATATAGTATTTATGAAAGAGAAGCTCAGGTGCCAAGAAAAATAGAAATAGCAGGTAATTTTAGTCAACTGCATGTAGCATGCATGCATGCATGCAGATGCAGCGTTGTTATTTGTTTCAAATGTAGCAGATGCTGGATGTTATCAAATTGTATAGGTTTCAACATGGACATACACTATTAGATTTCCCATAGTTGGGATCAAACTTCCTACATCAAAACAGCCTCTTTTTTATCCTCCCATTTATACAATCTTTTTCTAGCTTCATCGACCTGCCATTGAATATATAAAAGATTAAAAGAACTATCTAATTTCAGCTGGCAGTCAGAAATTGAGTGCTATGTTTGGTTTGATTTTAAATTTGAAAAGGGGGTGTTAGTTGTTACCTCCTTTTTCCAATCGGTGCGAAATGTGACCCAAATCAAGATTAGGGTTTGCATGACTGTGCCACTAAGCATACCTAACCATATGCCCTGCAACAATTTCGTGGATCAAATCTTTCAGTGTATATATATTAAAATTAAAAATAATAATAATAATAATAAAAAGGCCCTAGCTAGACCCATCATTGGAGAGTCGCTGATTCATGCCCCTCCTGAATTAGTTTAAAAGATTCTGAAATTGTTTAGTGTATATATATATATATATATATATGTGTGTGTTTACCGGAGCTCATGAAATGAAAAAATGATTTTTTAAACTATATGTTTTGCAAAAAATAAAGTATAAGTAAATAATTTTCTTTTAAAAGGAGTTGGGAGTTATATTAATTGATAATTATCTTTAAAAAAAAGTGAAAATTTTAGAAAAGTGGTCAATGTTTTGAAGGAGTGCAAATTTAAAAAAAAAAAAAAAAAAACCTATGTAAATACCTTCACTTTATTACCATATATTTAAGGATTATTTAATTTTTGAGATTTATTTTCTTTTTCTTTTTACTATTTTTTATTAATGTAAAGTCTATAAAAAGTTGAAACCATGAGGAATAAGTCGTCAATTCAATTTCTCTTCATTTTTGTAAAAGATTTTTCTTTTCTTTCTTTATCTCCTTGTGAGTATAATAGTGGTATCCCCCCTTTATAACTTTGATTTGTTTTAATTCTTGTCACCTATGACCTCAGAGAGTAGCTTTTTCAAATAGTCATTCCCCGTCTTGATGGCCATTATGACCATTGAAGTATGTTGATGAAGAATTCCTATGATCAAAGGAGTATTAACCAATTGTTAAGGCAAGTATTGAAGCGCTAATGGAAATTGATTTTTTTTTTTTTTACGAATGCGCACAAAGCAGAGTTCGAAGCAAGAAAACTGAAATATTTGAAGGCGAAAATTTATCTCTTTCAAGCTTTTGATCGTCTCATCTTGGAAACTATTCTTTGCAAAGAAACTTTCAAGGATATATGCGATTTCATGAAGAAAAAATATCAAGACTCCACCAAAGTGAAGCGAGCACAACTTCAACCCTTAATGAGGGAATTCGACTCTATAGATGAAGGAATGAGAATCTATCACTAGTTATTGTGCTAGAACCATAGATATATACAAGAAGATGCGGTTACATGGTGAGAAGATATAGGATGTCACCATAGTGGAGAAGATTTTGTGCTCCATGACATTGAAGTTTGATTATGCCATTTACTCCATTTAAGAGTCAAAAGATGTACTCTCTCTTGATGAGTTTCAAACCTTCTTGTTTGTGTATAAGTAGAAGATGAATCGTAATTCAGCTTTCGAGGGAGCAAACATTGAAGGCTTTTACTTTTGTATATTCTTCCAATTTTAGAGAAAGGTGTAGAGGTAGAGGAAGAGGAGATCGAGGTAGTCGAGAAGGGGTAATAAAAGTGATAGTCGGAATTTCATAGCCAATTATGGCTAAAGCAAAGACAAAGGACAAGATTTTGATAAATCCAAGATAAAATGCTTCAGGTGTCAAAAGTTTGGTCATTATTGTTTTTAATATTATGCTAGATTACATAATGACAATGAAGAATAATCATATTTTGTTGAGAACAAAGAAGGACCTAAGACCTTGTTGATGATAGTTCAAGTTGAAAAGGAACCTAAGCCAGATGTTTGGTATGTGGATACAGGTTGAAGTAAAATGTGTGGAAGTAAGTTACCTTTTTCATATTTAAATGATTATTTTCATTCTACAGTTAGCTTTAGTGATTGTTCTATTGTGAATGTGATGGAAAATGGTGACATTGGTATTAAAATCAAGAATGGTTTTATGGAAACCATATCTAATATGTTATTTGCTTCTGTTTTGAAAAGAAATTTATTGAGTGTTTATCACTTGCTAGAAAAAGAGTATGTTGTCACCCTTGAGAACGGTGCTTATAAGATTTCCAATCCATCTAGAAGAGTTATTTCTATTGTAAAAATGATTTGAAACAAGTTGTTTCAATTGAAGATTGGGACTCTTCAGTCTTGTCTAATGGCAGAAGTTAAAAATCCTTCATGGTTTTGACATTTTTGCTATTGTCATTTGAACTTTTGTAGTTTGAAGATGCTTCAAAAGTAAAATATGGTGTCTAGTCTTCCGCCAATTGTTGTTCCCTCCCAAGCTTGTGAAGAATGTGTTGTTGGCAAACAATATTGATCTCAAATTCCCAAAGGCAAGTTATGGAGAGAAAATGAGGTATTGGAGTTCGTGCACTCAAACATTTGTGGGCCAATAAATTTGATTTCTAATGCAAGTAAAAGGTATTTTATTACCTCTATTGTTGATTATTCTTGAAAAAACTTAGGTTTACCTTTACAGGAAAAATCAGAGGCCTTTAATGCATTTAAAAGCTTCAAGGCTCATATAGAAAATGAAAAAGAAAGTATCATTTAGACTCTTTGAACCAATTGTGGTGGAAAATATTGCTCTAAGGTGTTTTGTGAATTTTGTGAAGCTCATGGCATTCGAAGAGAGCTCACAACTACTTACACACCACAACAAAATGGTGTTTCTGTTGGAAAATGTGCCCATATTGTAGTAAACAAGTAACTGTTTTCTATTTATTTGAACGATGAATAAATAAATAAAGTTAATTTCACATTTCACAATTATATCTTTTGTATTTTTTATCTTTCATATTTTGCATGCATAGAGAAATTGTGACAAGCAAATTTAGCTCATTGATTGTCTAAATTCAAACTGAAGATAAGTGGCATTGTAAGAACGTTTACATTGCAAGAAAGATCAGTAGATAATCTAAATAAGTCTATAATCCCGTAAAATAATCGAAGTGAGCATTTGATTCAAATACTGAGAAGAATTATTGTGTCATCTACAATTCCAATTAGGGAGGTGACAAGTCTTGGCTATCGGAACAGTTGACTCCACGGGTAGAGACATAGATGTATTCAATAGTAGAATGATATATTAGACTGGACTCAAGATGAATTAATTTTGAATCTATTTGTGTATTAATTCACTTGTGAATTTTATGGTGTGATTTACCTAAATCCTGAGTTAGTCACTGGCTTTGCGTATGCAACTCATGTGCTTTGATATAAGTGGAGGCTTATACTCTAAAGATGATCAAGCCCATAGCCAATATGTTGGGTACATGACTTGTGTATGGCATGACTTTACTAGCAACAGTGGAATTCATTGTTCAATTAAAGAATTAATGATATCTTGTCATTGGTATTGTGTGGATTGATAAATATGGAATGTGGCCACTGGTTGCTTGTTCTCGAACGAGAAATTTATCATAGTCATTTGTTGACAGTGATCATATTAATCATTAAGAAGACACTTGTGACAATGAGATAAAATAGGATTGTACTGAGTGAACAGATTTAACTCAAAGGAATCAATGATACCATATGAGGGTAACACACACATGACGAGGTCATGGAACAAAACATTTGGATGAATTATTTTCGTAAATAGTTACAATAAGGAATTTTCAATCATGGTACTTCTTGTGAACTGAATCCATCGTTAAGTAATTGCAAATTATCAGAACGATACTTCTGGACATAATTACAATTACTAGAGCCTAATTGTATATGTCCGATTGGTCCCTCTGCTAGCGCAACAAAAGCTCAATCAGATTACATTTGAATCAGAAGAAAATTCTACGACTTTGGAAATAATTTAATTGAGTCAATTTATTCGATGTGAAATTAAATTAGGTGGTCGTGAAAATTGTTCAACTAGAGAATTTGATTAAACAATTTTCTTGAAAAATTAATTTAGAAAATCTAAGTGATTTTTGGAAAAATTAATTAAAATTAATATGATATTTTTAGAAATTAAATTTTCAAATTAGACAATTGGCCCAATGGGTAATTGAACTTAAAAATTGAACCTAAGATCGTAAATTGGGTCTGAGAGCCCAAAACCAAGACTAAGAGCCAAAAATTGGTCAAACTGGGCCAAATATATGAAACCGGGCTGACGGTCCAACCGGTGGCTAGATCGAATCAATCAGGTCGTCATTGACCTGGACCGAACAGGTAGTAGCCGAACCGAATCGAGGTGTCGTAAGGGTGTCACACCTGCACCATCGGACACGGCGGTGTCGACGGCTGCTATGGTGGCGTCTCAGTAGTCGGCGATGGCTGGTCTTCGGTGGTTGAGTAGTAGAAGAGTTACACTCCTACTGGGACTCTACTAGAGAATTTGATTTCAGATTAACTATTCCAAAAATAATATTATTTTAATAATTTAATATAAAATTTAATTTAATTCTTATCTTAGTAGTATTTTATTAATTTAATATTAAAGTGATTATCTTAATATTAAATTTAATTTAATGTTTATCTTGTAGATAAACATTCTATTATTTTAATAAGATTTAATATTAAATTTAATCTAATATTTATCTTGATAAATATTATATTAATTTAATATTAAAGTGATTAAGTTTGATCATAGTTGAACTCTCTAAATTCTCCCTATATAAAGAGAGTATTGTGTTATTTTACAAACACTTGAATTCAAGAGAAAGTTGTAGAAAGAAAATTGTCTGAAGAGATTATTTTAGAAAATTTCTAAGATATTTTTCTAATTTACAACTTGACCCAAAAGTTTAGAGAAATTTTGAAACTACCCCACTAGTAATTTTTGTGAAAAATTTTCTAATTCAAAGCGATCCCACACTTGGCAGACGTGAGCTTGAGGATAGCGGAGAAGACTACTCGGTCGAAGCGCTCATCCTAGACAAATCGAAAAGATACAATTTTGATTAAGTGTTTATTATTTTAGAAATCACAACCAAAATCTTATTTAGGAAAAAAATTTAAAACTCTGGTTTTTCCCTAAATTTATTTTCCTCTACGTTTTCCAAACTCGTTATTCCAACAGTATCAAAGAGAGCAAATAGAACCATTCTCAACATGGTTCGAAGCTTTCTAGCAAATAGGAAAGTTCCAAATGTGTTTTGGCTAAAAGTTATAGATTGGAACATCCACATCTTGAATAGGAGTCTCATTCATCCTCTTCAAGATATGACTTCGAAAGAAGATTGGAGTGGAAGGAGACCAAGAGTAGATCACTTCAAAAATTTTAGATGGATTACCTATGCACATGTCCTAGAGGAGAAAAATGAAAAAGCTTGATGATAGAGGTGAGAAGTACATATTGAAAAAAAATCGGGTTTGAAAATGGTTTCTTGCATAGCAAAAAATAAAAAATTTGAAAACTGAGCTGATTTGTGATATTTATAGCAGTAAACCCTTTACCAAAATTGCACATGTGTTTTCGACTAGACGGATCCTTACTGTTCCTAGCTTTCAATCAAACACCTTATCCGCTATTCTCATACCACGAACTACTTTGACTGTGGGCACAAATGATTAAAATCAAACACAGAACCAGAAATAGTTTTTTTTTCTTTTACTTTTAGTGTGAAAGCAAAATTCTCTCCCCATAGAAACAAAAAAATTTTTTATTCTGGAAAATAGAATTAATACTTAGAGAATAAACTCTCACTATTTTCAGGTAGAGTAGCAATATCTTAAATTTCTGTGTTTAACCTTATCGGTGCCATCTATTTATAATGAGAAGAGATAAAGCCCTTTTTGAATTGTAGAAGTCTATTTCAATAAAAAACGAACTTCTAGTCTAACTAGGATTAGGTGGGGTGGAAACCTTAGTTAAACAAATTAGGGGTTTTCATCCCTCTCTTTAAACATAAAGAGGGGCTTTTGAGCCATATCGAGGACTTTTAACCCAATACATTATAATTCAATCCAACTCGATTTTTTTTCTATTTCCCAAAATAAACATCTTAAATTTCTCAATTAAATAATTTTCTCAGCCCAATTCTAATTCCGTTAAAATCATGATGACTTTTACCGTAAAAGAATATATAAGAAAATATATTTAATATTTCTACATTCAACAGATTTACCATTGTCAATAAATTTATTTCCATTTTCGAATTACAATTATTTAATCACTTAATTAAATAATAATTCGAAAAATCATAAATTCATTTTCCAAGTCAATTCCATTTATAGAAAACCATATTCATTTTCAAATGTTTTCCGTTTCTCTAACTTTACCATTTTTATCCATTTTTGTTCAGTTGATTCAACATGCAATTCATTTTTGGTTTCAATGAACTAGCAGAGGAATCGATTGGACATATGCGATTGGGGTTCAAACGATTTATAATTAAGTTCTAACTTTTCGCTTATTAATTATAAACTCATTTAGTTATAAAGTCATTCCACTATAGTACATAACTGAGCTCTCTCTAATGGCATACATTACGAAAGTAACTTGATCAGTGCTCGTCCAATGACATTGTCATAAGTGTGTTACCCTCATAGGATATCCTTAATCTCTTTGGGATGAATCTGGTCTCCCAATATAATCCTATTTTATCTCATGGTAACTATCATATTTCCTTCATGAAAAATCAATTACCATCAAATAGTAATCAACTCTTTCATCATAAAGACTAATGATGTATGTTTGGGTACTTTCTTCAAGGACAATGAATTGTTGATGTGGAAGTTTTTATCATATATTATTATTGAATTTTGTTTTATATAATATTGGTTATGTTTTTAAAGATGCTTTCACTTGAGACAATCTTTTTCTTTCAACTTGTACTATTGGTGGTGATTGGTTAGAAGAATAATACTTGTTCAAAATATAAAAATTTTGTGAACAAAATCCCTCAGTCTCATGTTTTTGCCTTTTATACCCCACTCGTTAACTACATAATGAATCAAACAAAGTTGGGTAACTTGAGTCATAGCGGATATTTTGTTTGACTTGGATAATTCAATTTCAGCTATTTTATTCAAATAATCTGTTAGAATTAAGTGACTCAAATCCTTATTTAAATAAAATTCAATGGTAAAATAAAATAAAATAAAAATCCCTATAAAACTACACTTCTTTTATTTTATTTTTAAATAAGGTTTTTTAAACCTTATTAAACTCCATCTATTTGATATTGATTAGAATAAGGTGTTTCAATCTTACTGAACTCCTATTAGAATATGGTTTTACAAACCTATAAATAGACATAGTCTATTCCTCTTGTAATTATTTGAATTCGACATAGTGAATTTTCTTCTCCTCTGCCCATTTTTTTTCCCGAAAGGGTTTCCACGTAAAATTTGTGTGTTCTTTATTTTATTTCTCTTTTCTTTGCAATATATTGTCATTATCAACGTTATATACTTTTCTCAAATTGGTATCAGAGCTTCCGAGTTTTTCATCTCGATCACGATAATAGCGTCTTTGAAGTATGAAATTTTGCTGTTGAATCGCAACACCAGATTTGCGTTGTGGCAGATAAAGATGCAAGCAGTTCTTGCATAGATGAATTTAGAGGAAGCCTTGCTAGGGGTAGATAAGATGCCTTCGACATTGACGGAGGAGAGAAGAAGCGCAAAGATCGAAAGGCGTTAACACAATTATATCTACATTTGTCTAACGAAATTTCGCAACATGTGATGAAAGAGAAGACCGTCGCTGCATTATGGAAGAGGCTAGAACAAGTATGTATGTTGAAAACTCTAACCAGCAAGTTGCATATGAAACAACGTCTTTATGCTCATCGTTTGGAGGAAGGTGAGTCTGTGCACGAACACTTAATAGTGTTTAAAGAAATTCTTTCAAACTTGGAGGCCATGGAGGTTCAGTATGATAAGGAAGATCTAGGGTTAGTTCTACTTTGTTCGTTGCCCCCGTCTTATTCAACATTTAGAGACACGATTTTATATAGCCGCGAGTCTCTCACAGTTGATGAGGTTTATGATTCTTTGACCTCGTATGATAAGATGAAGCATCTTGTGGTTAAACCCGACTCTCAAAGAGAGGGTCTCATTGTTCGTGGGAGACAAGATCAGAATGCTGATGATGATCGTGGAAGGACACAGGAACGGAATCCTCGCGGTAAATCTAAGGGTAGATCAAAGTCTTCAAATAGAGGTAAAACTTATAACTTCTGTAAAAAGAAATGACACATTAAATCTAAGTGCTATAAGCTACAGAACAAGATTAAAAAGGAGGCTGCGAATCAAAAGGAAAACAACCAGAAAATTCGGTGAAGCTGATATTGTAGAAGACTACAATGATGGTGAAATTCTAGTCGCTTCTATTAACAATTCTAAAATGAGCGATGAGTGGATCCTTAATTCGGGTTACACCTTTCACATGAGTCCCAACCGGGATTGGTTTACAAATTATGAAACAGTGTCTGAAGGTGTTATTTTAATGGGAAATAATGCTTCATGTAAAATCGAAGGTGTTGGAACAATTAAAGTTAAGATGTTTGATGGAGTTGTCAGAATACTTAGTGATGTACGGCATGTTCCAGAATTGAAAAGAAACTTAATTTCGTTAAGTACTCTTGATTCAAAAGGGTACAAATATACAACTGAAAGTGGGATTTTGAAGATTTTCAAAGGTTCTCTCGTTGTGATGAAAGGACAGAGAAAGACTGCCAAGTTATATGTTTTACAGGGTTCTACTGTTATTGGTGATGTAGTTGTCGCTTCCTCTTCCTTGTCAGATGATGATATTACTCAACTTTGGCATATGCGCCTAGGGCATATGAGTGAGAATGGCATGGCAGAATTGAGTAAAAGAGGACTTCTTGATGGGCAAGGAATTTGCAAACTGAAGTTCTGTGAGCACTGCGTTTTTGGGATGCAAAAGAGAGTTAGATTCACTAGAGGAATCCATAACACGAAGGGAACGTTGGAGTATATTCATTCTGATCTGTGGGGGCCGTCAAGAGTGCCTTCAAGAGGTGGAGCTAATTATATACCAACTTTATTGATGATTTTTCCATAAAAGTTTGGGTGTTTTTCTTGAAGTAGAAAAGCGATGTGTTTTATGCATTTAAGTCTTAGAAAACTATGATTGAAAAATAGACGGGAATAATAAATAAAATACGTCCGCACAGACAATGGCTTAGAGTTTTATTCTGATGAGTTTAATAAACTGTGCACGTCAGAAGGGATCGTGAGACACTTGACAGTTCGTCATACTCCACAGCAAAATGGCATTGCAGAACGAATGAACAGAACGATCATGGAGAAGGTTTGATGTATGTTGTCAAATGCCAACTTACCAAAGTCGTTTTGGGCCGAAGCAACCTCTATTGCATGTTTCTTGATGAACCGATCTCTATCCGTTGCCATTGAGAAAAAAAACTCCACAAGAGGTATGGTCTGGTAATCCTACTAATTATTTAGATTTAAAGATCTTTGGGTATTCTGCGTATGCTCATGTTGATAATGGAAAATTGGAACCGAGATCCATTAAATGTGTTTTTCTTCGTTATAAAGCTAGTGTAAAAGGGTATAAGTTATGGTGTCCTGAAAATAGAAAAGTTATGATTAGTAGAGATGTTGTTTTTGATAAAACTGCTATGCTACCTAACTTATCTCTTAAAGACTCTTCCAATAAAGAAAATCAAAAGCATGTAGAGCTTCAGATTAATACAAAGTCGACTCCTCAAACCAGTATAAAAATTGAGAATAGAGTTGTTTCTTCACCACAATACTCTATCGCCAAAAACAGAACTAGAAGAGAAATTAAACCTCCAAAGAAGTATGTCGAGGCTGATCTAGTTGTTTATACTTTAAATGTGGCTGAAGATATATATGCAAACCAAAAGCCATCTAATTATTCTAAGGCGATTACCTGTAAAGACTCAAAAAAGTGGATGTTTGCTATGCAAGAGGAGATGGAATCACTCCACAAAAACAGAACATGGGATATTGTGAAACTTCCTAAAGGTAAAAAGGTTGTTCACTGTAAATGGGTGTTTAAAAAGAAAGAAGGGACTCCAAGAGTTGAAGAACCCAGATATAAAGTAAGGCTTGTTGCAAAGGGTTACAGTCAAATTCTAAGAGTGGACTTCACAGATGTGTTCTCCCCAGTTGTGAAGCATAGTTCGATTCGAGCTTTGCTTGGTATTGTGGCCATGCATGATTTAGAGCTTGAGTAGTTAGATGTAAAAATTGTATTTTTGCATGGAGAACTTGAGGAAGATATTTACATGCAACAACCAAAGGGTTTTACAGTCTCAGAAAAAGAGGACTATGTTTGCTTGCTGAAAAAGTCCCTTTATGGTTTGAAACAGTCACCAAAATAGTGTTACAAGAGGTTTGATTTCTTTATGATTTCTCATGATTTTAAAAGAATTAGTTTTGACAGCTGTGTTTACTTTAAGAAAAACAGTGATGGTTCTTTTATGTATCTACTTCTTTATGTTGATGACATGTTGATAGCAGTAAAAGATAAAGGAGAGATAAGAAAGGTCAAAGCCCAACTAAGTGAAGAATTTGAGATGAAAGATTTGGGACTAACAAAGAAGATAATTGGTATGGATATTCTCAGAGATAGAAAAGCAAGTAAATTGTACCTAAGTCAGAAGGAGTACATTGAGAAAGTTCTTTGCAGGTTCAATATGAAGAGTGTTAAGCATGCTAGTACTCGTTTAGTAGCCCATTACAGACTTTCATCGTCTTTGTCTCCACAATCAGTTGATGAGATTGAGTACATGTAACATGTCCCACACTCTAGCGCAGTGAGATCTCTCATGTATGCTATGGTTTGTTGACGCCTAGATTTATCATATGCAGTCAATGTAGTTAGCAGATACATGGTGAATCCCAGTAAAGAACATTGGAAAGCAGTTCAGTGGATTTTAAGATACTTACGAGGTATTGCTGATATTTGCTTACAGTTTGGAAGAACTAGAGATGGTGTCATTGGGTATGTTGATGCTGATTTTGTTGGAGACCTTATAGAAGAAGATCTCTAACTGATTATGTCTTTACAATTGGAGGTTGTGCAATCAGTTGGAAAGCTACTTTGTAAACTACAGTCACTTTGCCTACCACTGAAGCTGAGTACATGGCGATTACTGAGGCTTGTAAAGAAGCTATTTGGTTAAAGGGACTCTTTAGTGAGCTTAATGAAGACCTTCAAATCAACACAGTATTTTGTGACAGTCAAAGTGCCATCTTTCTTACAAAAGATCAAATGTTTCATGAGAGAACAAAACACATTGATGTTTGGTAACATTTTATTATTGCTCGTGGTGATATTGTTGTGAGCAAAATTAGTACTCATGAAAATCCTGCAGATATGATGACTAAGTCACTTCCTATAACCAAGTTTGAGCATTGCTTAGACTTGGTTGGTGTTCATTGTTGAAGTTAAACCCTTAAGGGGTTTTATGGAAGAGGTGGGGAACTTATAACCAAGTTTGAGCATTGCTTAGACTTGGTTGGTGTTCATTGTTGAAGTTAAACCCTTAAGGGGTTTTATGGAAGAGGTGGGGAACTTGTTCGTTGAGAGTTCGCGATGAAGAACTTGTTCATTGAGAATTTGTGTCAAGGTGGAGATTGTTAGAATTAAGTGACCCGAATCCTTATTTAAATAAAATTCAATGGTAAAATAAAATAAAAGAAAAATCCCTATAGAACTACACTTCTTTTATTTTATTTTTAAATAAGGTTTTTTAAACCTTATTAAACTCCATCTATTTGATATTGATTAGAATAAGGTGTTTCAATCTTACTGCACTCCTATTAGAATATGGTTTTACAAACCTATAAATAGACATAGTCTATTCCTTTTGTAATTATTTGAATTCGACATAGTGAATTTTCTTCTCCTCTACCCGTGGTTTTTTCCCGAAAGGGTTTCCATGTAAAATCTGTGTGTTCTTTATTTCATTTCTCTTTTCTTTGCGATATATTGTCATTACTGACGTTATATACTTTTCTCATAATCTAAAATAATTAATTAATTACGTAAATGGCCCTTATTAAAAAACAATCACTTGAAATGAATAGTAAAATTGGGTTATAGAGACTAGATGGTCGGCACCATTATTTTTTTTGTTTAAAAATAATATTTGAGGTTTTTGACACTAGATGGCCGACACCCATGTATTTTTTTCAAAAATAAATTTTTTTGGGTTGCTGGCACACTGATGGCCGACACTTCTTTATCTGGTTATTTTTTATTTTTTATTTTTTTGGGGTGTCAGGTGCTGGCTAACAAAGGCCCAAACTCACCCAACAAAAGGGAATGGGGCTATTGCAACATTAACCCCTCCTTATTTTTCTTTAGTTCAACTGGATGATTTCTTTTCTCTAGCAGTAGCAGTCACAGCAGTCCTAATTTACTAATAGAGCTCCAATAGTGATGAATCAGGCGAGGAAGATGAAGAATAACTCCAAGCCTTAACACATGTAACATCAGAAAGAAAGGAGCCCCTTATTATGTAAAGCTCCTCCCACAAAAGACAAAGTCAAGCAGATCCATTTTGGCACGGATGATGAACCACGCCCAATATTCATCAATGCCCCACCCTGCTCTTGAAGAAGTGATGTAGTATACCCAACCTCTCCAATAGTTCCGTGATGTGTTTGCATTCCACTATGCAAAGATGCCAGGAAAAAATCAGTCGCCGTCCACGAGCTCAAAATTTCGGTAAGATGCAAAGCCAATAAAACAAGCACAGAGAACATTCCACCTTGTACTCATGGAAAAGATAGAGAAAGAGGCGCAGAAGCTTCGCAACGTCGGCTTTATTAGGTAGGGAGGAAAAGCATCCGGACGACCTCTACAGATTCGCCCATTCCGCATCCCTTTCGGCATTGACTCTTACCTAATATAGGCATGATCTTTTTTATTTCCCAAGTTTAATAACATATTTTATATTTTAAAATAATTTTGGACTACTTATCATGTTGTTAATTATTATTGCATCACTCACATTATTATTAAATTTGAAAATAAATTTAAATTTAATATGCAAAATTAAATTAATTCTTTTTTATAAAATTAGAACCTGCTTTAATGATCTTCATCTTTTATAATAATTCAAATAAATATTGCTAAATTATTGTTTCTTTTATTTTAAAAAATAACGTGTAATATATTTATAAATTTTAAAAATAAACATTGCTAAATTATTGTTGGGTGAGTTTGGGCCTTTGTTGGCCGGTACCTGACATCCAAAAAATTATTTTTTAATCAGATACAAGGGTGTTGGCCATTTAGTGTTCAAAACCCTAAAAGTAATTTTTTTAACAGAAAAAATAGTGGTGCTGGCCATCTAGTCCTTATAACCCAATTTTACTGTTCATTTCAAGTTATTTAGGTGATTGGTTTTGAATCATGATTATTTACGTAATTAATTATTTTTTGGGTTATTTAAGTAAAATAACCCCAATTTTCAATTAATTTTTTCAGATTTGTTACCCTAAAATCTCATATTTGTTTTAATAAATCAAGTCTTTTTTCTCCTCCACACGTGAAAGGGTGCTTTTCACTATAAAGAAACATTTTAAAAATTGACAAGTGTTTTTTTTTTAATAGCACCATGACTGGCTTTTAGCCTCCATTATTTCAAGACAACATAGCATAAAATCAAAACTGTACAAAGCAAATACTATTGGTTATGTAAAAAAAAAAAAAAAAAATTAAATAGCTTACTTCTCATAACTCCTAAAAGATCATGTTTCCGTTGAAATTTTGGGTCAATTTTTTTTGGATGACTTTGGTCAATAAAATTGCTTATTATTGGATTATCTCAGGTAATCAACTTTAGTTTGATGCATTGCCTTCGAATTTCAAATTTGTTAAAGTAACTTTGGAGAGGGAGATTGATGGGTTTGGTAAGTCAATTCCTTCCTCAATTTAGAGAGAAAAGCGAGAGTATATAATGTTGACGGTAAAACTATTACATCTAACACTCTTATAAAAAAATATTAAAATTTAATTAATTAATTATTATGTTAAATTATATATTTGATTAACTCGGATGCGAGTTTTAAGGAACAATTTCAGATCCATAAATGTGATGGGCTCACACTACCTCAAGGCCCAACAATAATATCAAATGCCAAGTAAATTAAACTAAGATTTGATCAAAGACAAGATTCGAGGATGAATCTTTTCGAGAAAAGAGGAAATGATACATACACGGATGAGGTGAAATTTATTAAATTTCATTATCCAAAACTGTCAATTTTCAAGTTTGATACGACTGTGGCTCGAGCACCCACTAAAGCTACCGAAGATCCCTTGGAGCTACCAAAGAGGCCTATCACTCGTGCTCGTGCTAAAAGGCTTAAGGAGGAAGTGGCGGTTCTCATAAGCAAAATTTGGAGTAATGCCATGGCTGAACATTTTGGGAACAATGAATCGAGCAAGCCATGCAATATCTTTCACAGTCAGCTAGCTCAAACTTAGATCAATGAGCTACATTGTTTTTTTTTCTTAATTTAATGTTTTAAATAAATTGTATCCTCAAATTAATTATTTCCTACAGCAAATTAATGCTGCCTAATAATTTAATTAGTGACCAAAATTAATTTGTCCAAGTTTAATTAATTTGTTTTCTTTCTGCATTAATTTGTGTCAATAAATATGTGTCACTAATTAATTTAATTAGTGATTATCGAATCTTTAATGTCTAATTACCCATTTTAATGTGTTGATTTTATAAATTAATAACTTAGATTTTATTTGTTGCAGGTAGCATAAATCTAATTGGAGCATGGGTGAAATTCAATAGAAGGTGCTTATGTAATGGACAGCAATTGAGGGACATTGGATTGATTTATTTTCATTATTTAATGAGGATAATGGAGCCTTGGTTGTTTTTGAAATAAACAAATTGGACACAAATGGGAATGATTTGGACGGCAATAGAAAGCAAAAAGGGGGAGTAATTATTTAATTCATTTGATGGAGCATTATTATTAGGAATGAATTATTTATGATATTCCTACCTTTGTTGACACAGCACAAATGAAGGAATAAAGCAAGCTAAGCACAACTTTTGCACCCATGAGTGGAATTAACAAATTGGAATTGCAAAGAATCAAGTGAGAGACGGCAACATTGTGGAAATCATGATAGAATAAAGTAAATGGAATTTGTTAATGGACGACAAGTTCAATTGGGATTGAAAGAAATTAATGTGCCATATTTGAATTAAGAATTTGTGTTAAGATTTAGTTTTATTTTAATAGCCATGACAAGCTGCCTTAGGCTTATAAATAGCTTGTCACTCTTCAATTGTAAGGGGGAATTTCATGAATGAATTTATCCTTAAATTTGTTGAGAAATTTTCTCTCAAATTTCGTCCAAAGATTCGTTGACTTATCTATCTAGGTAGTGGCGTCAACAGTTTCTTTGTTTACCCGAACTTATCACGTTTTCGTGTGGCGTTCGAAACACCGAGGTTCCTATCTCTTTAGATAGTGGTCGAGGTCTCATAATTCCTTCCAAATTGACTTAAAGTCTTATAAGTCTCGAGTCAACCTTCATCCAAAGTTTGGTTCATTCTTGACCTTAAGTTACCGATAATCCTATAACCTGACTTGTCCATTTCTTTCATAACCGAGCCTCAGTAATCCATAACCACCTTCTATCGAGCCCTTCCTTGTCTACCGCCCTTTTAAAAAAATCAAATTTTCTAACCCTTTTCGAATCCGAACGAAACCTTCTTGTTTAACGATCGGGCAATCTTACGACTCGGATCAATTCATGGAACTGGGCTCGTATCATCTGGTATCAGAGCTAATTAAACGAGAAGCTCAGATGTTCGAAGCAAACTCGAATTAGGTACGAATTTTAAAAAAAATTTACGAAGTAAAAAAAAATCAAAAAAATAAAAATTTAATTCTTTTTTTCTTTCTTTGTAATTCACATATAGTGCATTTGGTGTTGTAAAAAAAAAAAGAGAGATACGAAAATTCAAAAAAAAAAAAAACGGGTGTGAAGTTTGCAAGTTTTGCTTTACTTTCATATTCCTACCCCGATCTTCAATTTTTTTTACCATCAATTGGTATTTTCTCTTTTCACCCAACGCTACCCATCCTTACTCCATTTGTCTTTTCTTTCTTTTAGCCTACCCGATACCCAACGCCAAACCTCTATTAACTAATCTTAAAACTGACCCGTTAACCTAGTAGATCTGGTCACCTGAATCTTATACGAAATCACGAGAGAAGAAACAAGCGGAAAAAGGCAAGAGTGTGTGAGCACAATAGAGTGGAGGTAAAAGCTGAAATAGAGTGCAAACACGAGTGTGAGTGACATCTACTCTTTCCTTTCTGAGTGATCGAGAGGATTTGTAGTGGGGATTAAATTTAAATCATGTCCTGAAGTCCGGAACGCAACATGTTCGAGAGATCGAATAGACAACCTGTTAGAAATGTACCTGATCTTAATCAACAAGCCTTGTTACGTGAACTAGAGCGATTATTCTACCGTAAACTTGAGCCAATCCAAGAAAGGCTCGACCAAGTCGAAGAGCGCGCCCGTCGAGGAAGAACTCCTCAAAGCCCACCAAGGCGACGTGGAAGGCAACGAGTACTCGAAGAAGAATGGTCCGAACCAAGTGAAGCCGAAAGTGAACATGGGCCCAATCATAGTGGACGATGGAGAGGCCGACGAGATCAAGATCAAGTAGATGATGATTTGAAGAACCTCAAATTTTCCATACCCCCATTTCAAGGCAAAATCGACCCGAAATTGTACTTAGAATGGGAAAAGAAGATTGAGTTAGTCTTCGAATGTCACAACTACTCAGAAACCAAGAAGGTAAAGATAGCGGCCATTGAATTCTCTGACTACACAATGGTCTGGTGGGATCAACTAACCACTAGTCGGAGAAGGAACGGAGAGCGACCTGTTAATACTTGGGCCGAAATGAAAGTATTGATGCGTAAGAGGTTCATTCCAGCATACTATCATCGAGAACTGTACCAAAAGTTACAACATCTCACTCAAGGCAGTCGGAGTGTAGATGATTATTACAAAGAAATGGAGATAGCCATCATCCGAGCCAACATCGAAGAAGACCGTGAAGCAACCATAGCGAGATTTTTGGCTGGATTAAACAAAGATATTGCTAACGTAGTTGAACTCCAGCACTACGTTGAGATCGAAGAGATGGTGCACATGGCCATCAAAGTGGAGAAGCAGCTCAAAAGGAAAGGCCCCGCTCGCAGTGTCTATCCAAACTCCATTCCTACCCAAAAGTGGAATCAAGGAGCCGATAAGAAGGAGATCCCCTTTCGAGGACGAGAAAACGTTACAAACCCAAAGATTAACAAGCCAAGTGGGGAAACAAGCAAACCTAACAATGAGGCCGGGCGTAATTCTGCTAGAGACATCAAGTGTTTCAAGTGTCTCGGTAGGGGCCATATAGCCAGTCAGTGTCCAAATCGACGAGTGATGATCATGAAACCCGACGGTAAGATTGAATCGGGTGACGAAGAAAAGATTGAACACGACCTTTCTACTGAAGAAGAAAAGGAAGAAGGACTTGAATTTGCCGTTGAAGGTGAGTTGTTCGTGGTAAAACGTAGTTTGAGTATTCAAAGTACCGAAGATGAACTACAACGAGAAAACATCTTCCGTTCAAGATGTCATATTCAAGGCAAAGTATGCAGCATGATCATCGATGGAGGTAGCTGTACAAACGTAGTTAGCAGCATGCTTATTGAAAAGTTGGACTTACCAACGACAAAACATCCTCAGCCTTACAAATTACATTGGCTGAATAGCGGAAGCGAATTGAGAGTCACCAAGCAAGCTGTCATCCCTTTTTTCCATCGGCAAGTATAGTGACGAAGTTGTTTGCGATGTGATCACAATGCATGCGAGTCACTTACTTAGGAAGACCATGGCAATTCGATCGAGCCATTCATGACGGTTATACAAATCACTATACCTTCCAACATCGTGGCAAAAGTGTGACTCTAGCACCAATGACTCCCAAACAAGTGTACGAGGACCAAGTACGCTTGAAAAGTTCTGTTCAACAAATGAAAGCGAAAGAACAAACAAAGAGAGAGGAAAAAGAAACAGAGACAAAGAGTAGAAAAATAAAGGAAAAATGAGAAATAGAGGCAAGAGGTAAAAACAAAAGGAGTGAGCAAAAAGTGAGTAAAGAACAAGAAAAACGATATGAGAAGGGGATTACAAAATTGAACGTGTATGCAAAAGCACGAGAGATTTGAAAAATATTGTTGCTTCGGCAACCAATGGTAGTTCTTATGTATAAGGAGAATTTTCTTAATACTAACGAACTAGATGCTTCACTTCCATCTTCGATTTTATCTTTGTTACAGGATTTCAAAGATATATTTCCAGACGACATCCCTAGTGGCCTACCACCTATTCGAGGGATTGAGCACCAGATTGACTTCGTTCCCGGAGCCACAATACCAAATCACCCAGCATACCGAAGCAACCCTGAAGAAACCAAAGAGTTGCAACGACAAGTGACTGAGTTGATGGCCAAGGGCTACATTCAGGAAAGTCTAAGTCCGTGTACTGTTCCTGTGCTTCTAGTACCGAAGAAAGATGGTACTTGGCGTATGTGTGTGGATTGCCGAGCGGTCAATAAGATCACCATCAAGTATAGGCATCCTATTCCGCGCCTAGATGACATGTTAGACGAACTCAGTGGAGCACAACTCTTCTCCAAGATTGACCTCAAGAGCAGATATCATCAGATCCGGATGCGGGAAGGAGATGAGTGGAAAACGGCTTTTAAAACCAAGCACGATTTGTATGAGTGGTTGGTTATGCCATTCGACTTAACTAATGCACCCAATACATTTATGCGGTTAATGAATTATGTTTTGCGAGCTTTTATCGAAAAATTTTGTGTTGTTTATTTTGATGACATTCTTATTTATAGTAGATCGTTGGAAGATCACATAAACCATTTGCGAGCCGTACTTGAAGTTTTGCGTAAGGAAACATTATATGCTAACCTTGAGAAAGACACTTTCTGTTCTGATCAAGTTGTTTTCTTAGGTTTTGTCGTTAGTGCAAAGAGGCTTGAAGTGGACCAAGAGAAGGTTAAAGCAATCCGTGAATGGCTGAGACCTACTAGCATTAGCCAAGTTCGAAGCTTCCACGGCTTGGCGAGTTTCTATAGGCGTTTCGTTCCTAACTTTAGCACTGCTGCTGCTCCGTTAACTAGTGTTATTAAGAAAAACTCAGCTTTCTTCTGGAATGACGAACAAGAGCGTGCTTTTAATACTATTAAAGATCTATTGACTAACGCTCCTTTACTTGTTTTGCCAGATTTCCAGAAAATATTTGAAATTGAGTGTGATGCCTCGGGCCTAGGCATTGGAGCCGTGCTTATGTAAGAAGGACGCCCAGTAGCGTACTTTAGTGAAAAGTTGAACGGGGCAATACTTAACTACCCCACTTATGGTAAGGAAATGTACACGTTGATTCGGGCCTTGAAAACTTGGCAACATTACTTATGGCCAAAGGAATTTGTCATCCATACCGATCACGAGGCATTGAAAGCATTTAAAAGGCCAACATAAACTAAACAAACGGCATGCTAAATGGATGGAGTTCCTCGAATCGTTTCCGTACGTCATCAAATATAAGAAAGGTAAAGAAAATATGGTGGCGGACGCATTGTCTAGGAGGTATGCTCTTTTCAATTTATTAGAGACAAAATTGATGGGATTTGCGTATTTGAAAGAATTATATGCTATTAACCCTGATTTTACTGAAATGTACAAAGCTTGCGAATCTGGTACTTGTGATAAATTTTATCATAGCAATGATTACCTATTTCGAGAAGGCAAGCTCTGTATCCCTCAAGGATCCATCCGGAACGTTTTGGTGAATGAGGCTCACAGTGGAGGCCTTATGGGCCATTTCAGCATAGCAAAGACAATGGCAACGTTGCGCGAACACTTCTATTGGCCAAAAATGAAACGAGACATGGAGCGAGTGTGCGAACGGTGTATCACCTGCAAGAAAGCCAAGTCAAAGGTTCAACCCCATAGATTATACACCCCGTTACCTATCCCGAAAGGACCTTGGATCGACATCTCAATGGATTTTGTTCTAGGTCTTCCTAGAACCAAGGATGGCAAAGACTCAATCTTTGTCGTTGTAGATAGGTTTTCGAAAATGGCACACTTCATTACATGTAACAAAACTGATGATGCTTTACATGTTGCTAACCTATTTTTTAGGGAGGTTGTACGTTTGCATGGAGTACCGAGGACTATTATTTCTGATCGAGACACTAAGTTCCTGAGCCATATTTAGAGAACACTTTGGGGAAAAATTGGCACAAAGCTACTGTTTTCGACTACTTGCCATCCTCAGACGGACGGACAAACGGAAGTAGTAAATCGAATCTTGTCTATGTTGTTGCGTGCTATAATCCGAAAGAATCTTAAGTTGTGGGAGGAGTGCCTACCGCACATTGAATTCGCTTATAATCGTTCTACCCATTCGGCTACTCAACACTCTCCCTTTGAAATTGTTTATGATTTCAATCCGTTAACACCTCTAGATTTAATTCCACTGCCTAACAAACAATTTGTGAATGCAGATGTGAAAAGGAAGGCCGAGTTCGTGAAAGGCTTACATGAGAAGGCACGTAGGAATATCGAAGAACGAACCAAGCAATATGAGCAGAAGGCTAATAAAAGACGCAAGAAAATTACCTTTGAGCCAGGAGATTGGGTGTGGGTACACATGAGAAAAGAAAGATTCCCTGCCCAACGAAAATCCAAACTAATGCCAAGAGGCGATAGTCCTTTTCAAGTCTTGGAGAGGATCAACGATAATTCTTATAAAATCGATCTCCCCGGTGAGTATAGCGTGAGCGCTAGTTTTAATGTGTCTGATTTATCTCCATATGATGTAGGTGACGACTTGAGGACAAGTCATTTCGAAGGGGGAGGGGATGATACGACCGTGGCTCGAGCACCCACTAAAGCTACCGAAGATCCCTTGGAGCTACCAAAGGGGCCTATCACTCGTGCTCGTGCTAAAAGGCTTAAGGAGGAAGTGACAGTTCTCATAAGCAAAATTTGGAGTAATGCCATGGCTAAACATTTTGGGAACAATGAATCGAGCAAGCCATGCAATATCCTTCACAGTCAGCTAGCTCAGACTTAGATCAATGAGCTACATTGTTTTTTTTCTTTTTTTTTTAATTTAATGTTTTAAATAAATTGCATCCTCAAATTAATTATTTCCTACAGCAAATTAATGCGGCCTAATAATTTAATTAGTGACCAAAATTAAGTTGTTCAAGCTTTAATTAATTTGTTTTCTTTCATGCATTAATTTGTGTCAATAAATATGTGTCACTAACTAATTTAATTAGTGATTACTGAATCTTTAATGTCTAATTACCCATTTTAATGTGTTGATTTTATAAATTAATAAGTTAGATTTTATTTGTTGCAGGTAGCATGAATCTAATTGGAGCATGGGTGAAATTCAATAGAAGGTGCTTATGTAATGGACGGCAATTGAGGGACATTGGATTGATTTATTTTCATTATTTAATGAGGATAATGGAGCCTTGGTTGTTTTTGAAATAAACAAATTGGACACAAATGGGAATGATTTGGACGGCAATAGAAAGCAAAAAGGGGGGAGTAATTATTTAATTCATTTGATGGAGCATTATTATTAGGAATGAATTATTTATGATATTCCTACCTTTGTTGGACAGCACAAATGAAGGAATAAAGCAAGCTAAGCACAACTTTTGCACCCATGAGTTGCAAAGAATCAAGTGAGAGACGGCAACATTGTGGGAATCATGATAGAATAAAGTAAATGGAATTTGTTAATGGACGACAAGTTCAATTGGGATTGAAAGAAATTAATGTGCCATGTTGGAATTAAGAATTTGTGTTAAGATTTAGTTTTATTTTAATAGCCATGACAAGCTGCATTAGGCTTATAAATAGCTTGTCACTCTTCAATTGTAAGGGGGAATTTCATGAATGAATTTATCCTTAAATTTGTTGAGAAATTTTCTCTCAAATTTCGTCCAAAGATTCGTTGACTTATCTATCTAGGTAGTGGCGTCAACAGTTTCTTTGTTTACCCTATCACGTTTTCGTGTGGCGTTCGAAACTTTATACCGAGGTTCCTATCTCTTTAGATAGTGGGTCGAGGTCTCATAATTCCTTCCAAATTAACTTAAAGTCTTATAAGTCTCGGGTCAACCTTCATCCGAAATTTGGTTCATTCTTGACCTTAAGTTACCGATAATCCTATAACCTGACTTGTCCATTTCTTTCATAACCGAGCCTCGGTAATCCATAACCACCTTCTATCGAGCCCTTTCTTGTCTACCGCCCTTTTAAAAAAACCGAATTTTCCAACCCTTTTCGAATCCGAACGAAACCTTCTTGTTTAACGATCGGGCAATCTTACGACTCGGATCAATTCACGGAACCGGGTTCGTATCAAAGTTTGAGAAGTCAGCATATTTGTGACGACTTTTTAGATAAGATATAGGCATTTCTGAGTTAAGATGTTTTCATGGAGTTCAAAGATTTATCTCTTAGCTTCGAAACACACTTTGAATCACTCGATTTTGAGTCCAGGAGCTCAAGTTATGACCGTTTTAGTGAAAATTACGCGAGCAAATTTCTGGACAGGATTATGACAGGAATTACAAGTTTCAAGCTTTTAACTCGAGTTTAAATCATATTGGGTTCAGGTTTTGGGCTTAATTTTTATTATATATCAGCCCAATATTGTATTCAACTCTTATTGTTTTATTTTTTATTACGATTTTTTTATAATTATTAAGTATTTTAAGTTACATAGGAGTTTTATATTAATAAGAAAATTTTGTTTAAAACTACTTCTTATTTAAATTAATTAGAGTTTTAATATACTTTAGAGTTTTATTTGGATGTACTTAGCTAACCTATGTAAAGGCTTCTTTATTGTTTATTAAGGTTAAGGAGTCGTGAGAATTTATTCTTCACCCTTCAATTTGTCAAGATTTATTTATTGGAGGGTTGACTAGAACCATTAATTGAGTTTGTTGGGATTTATATCTTAAAAGGTTCAATTGGACATTTATTCTTTTATCCATCGTAGTCATCGGTTTATTCAATCCGTCTTTCACTTTTAAATTTAATCTATTTATTTATTTATATATTATTATTATTATTTGTTCTTTGTTCTTTGTTCTCAAATTTCTTCTTTTACTGTTTTTGACTTTTTTGTTACTAAATTTATTCATTTTTTTCTTTTCAGAGTATATTCAAATCTTTCCTTACTGATTCAAACAACTTGAATTCGATTCTGATCCATTTCTTCTGCTTAAATCCTGTATCAAACTAGTTAAATGATTTATGATGATCTTTGTAAAAAAAGAAATTTTGAATTTCTTTTTTTAACAAAAATAATAAAATTAGATTATAAACTTAAATTTATTTACCAAATTTTATATGTTGTTAATTTTACTACTGCGGTTGTATTTTTTAATGTTAATATGACTACGTTAATGAACTTTTATTAAAAAAAGTCCCTCGTTTTGAATTTCGATTCCCTTTAACATCAGTGGTCAAGTTTTCATATTTTAAGAGCAAATAATTTTATTTTGTTTGATAAAAAATATAAAAAATTAAAGATTTAAAGAGTATTAATTAACGTAATACTTAGAAAATTATAATGAATATAGATTAGTATGATTTCTAATCATGTTTCGCGTTGGGTAATTATTTATATATTTTGACTAAATTATAGAGTGAAATTTTAAATATTGTAATATGTTCAAAGTGTTTGTATTCTTTGTGTACTTGGAATTTAATTTTTATACTTTTATTTCTAGGGACTTTACAAATCTAAATATTTAGGTCAATTTGTTAATATTGTTAAAATTCTTCTATTTAATTTATTAGTGTGACATTTTAAAATTAAAAAACAAAAAATTCACTTGATATCCATGTAATAAATAATAACATTGTAAGGGAACTGAATTTAATAGAAAATTTTAACAGTGTTAACAAATGTAAAAATTCACATTATCATTTTAATTGGAATAAAGAATTTAGACTAACTAATAACATTACAAAATTTGAGGTACCAAATTATGTCAAAATTAAAGTATAAAGATTAAATTTCAAATTTTGAGCAAAATATAGGATTAAATCTAAATTTAACCATTCTTTGTAATGACCCGAAAGTCAGTGGTGTCAAAAAGTATGGTTTCAGGACCTCGTTTTCGTAAACCAGGTTCGTAAATATTGAAGTAAAATATTTACAGAGTTAGTACAAAAGAATATTAAAATTTGGTCCTCCAATTTTTTCTACTAATTGTTTAATTAAAGCATAAAGACTAAATTGTAAAAATTCTATCGCTACGCCAAAGACCTAGAGACTTAAATTGTAATTAACCCAAAGTATAAAATAACAATTAAACCATTTTAGAATATTAGTGGACGGTAGGTGAGATATTTTAACATGAATTTTGTTAAAACTAAAATTAAATGTATAAAATATATAAAATTAAACGGTGGAAAGAAAGAGAAAACACTTCTTCCTTCTACTTCACCACCTAAAGCCATAGCTAAAGAAGTGAGAATAATCGACCAAGGGATTCCAATTTTCGTGTTGAATTGGTTAGTTAAATTTAGTCATTTCTTGTAATTTTTATATATTTGAAGTCATGAGAGCTTAATTTAGCTAACTCAGGTACCAATTTGTAAAGCTGTTAAAGTTTTAGGAAGTTTTCATTGTTGATTTCTTGAAGATTTTGGTGTTAAATTGATAGATTATAAGCTTAGATGTGAAAAAAGGCTAGATTATAAAGTTTAATTGATAATTTCATTCATTAGGGACCAAACTGAATAAAATTTAAAATTGATAGTAAGAATAGGAAATAAGAGGTCCCTAATGAGAAATAGTGAAATCAAAATTCAATTTGAAGCTTTAAATTGAAAATTTATATTAGTCTTGGGTTTAGGGACTAAATTGAATAAATTACAAATTTTGTATAATTTGAGAATTAGTTGATAATTGATATTAATATAAGTTTTATGTCAATCCGTAGCTAACATCGATTTGGATCTATCATTAGGGAAAAAAATCCAAAGTCGTCGACGAATAGCTCGGAAGTCCAGTTTGTCTTTCTATGATCCAATTCAATTCAATTATTACTTATTCATGTTAAATTGCATGATTTAGTCAAGAGGTAAGTACACAATGCTTGTTTGAGTTAAGTTGAGATGATTGATATGATATATTGAGATAGACGATTAAATTGAATGGAATAAAAAGTTGCATGACTTACCTGATATATGAAATTGAGTTGAGATTTGTTATATACAGTATTGGATTGGTGAATTGATGATGAAATTGAGACTGATAAAATGTGAATTGAACTTATAACGAAATGAAAACAGGCTACCTATTAAATGTACAGGCTATACTTTAGTTTCCTAGTGGTGTCGAGACCACAATTTTGATGTGTCAGTCCGTAAATATTAATTATTTAATATTTACGAAGTCATTAGTGTTGTATTAAAATTTGGTTTAGAAATTTTTACATTTAGATAGTTAATAAAAGAAAAAGGACTAATTTATAAAAAGTGTAAAAGTTAATTACTACTAGGTTATTTGAGTAAAATGGTTGGGAAAACAAAATTTCATGGATTTAAATGGCAAATAAGCCACTTTTAAAGTTAGCGGCCGACCATGTATTTATTAATTGATTTTATAACATAACATATTATTAGTTTAATGATTAAAATATTAAAAACAAAAGGAAAATTGCATTTATCTTCTCCATTTTTATTTTTGCCGAAAAATCCCATTTTTGAGAGCTTGAATGTTCGGTCACTTACTCCTTTTGCATATCAAGAACAAGTAGATAACCGAGAAAAAGGGAGAATTGTTGATTTGTCCTTAAATTTTTACTATCTCTACAATTTAACCCTGGTAAGTTCGTACGGTTTAATTTATTATAAATTGAAATGTGATATTGATATTGTGTTGTGGTTGTTGAATATTTTAGGAATAATTGAATTGTTATAACTAAATGTGAGTCGAGAAAGTAATTGATTTGAACATTGTTAATACGTTGAGATGTTGAGTCGAATGAATGTAGGATAGGATACAATTGGCATGCCAATAGGTTTTATTTACAATTGGCATGCCAATAGGTTTTATTGCACGTGGTACAAGTTTGGCTTGTGACGAGATGATGATTATTGATTTGTTATTGACCACTGAATATACCAAAGTTCAACATTTGTTACGGACTATTGTGTTATATTTACAGTGATTCTAGTGTGTTTCTAGAGGCGTAGGTAAATCCTACAGGCTTGGCACTTGGTGCCTAGGTGTGTTCTCGGTCGGTTTAGCTCGTTTGAGTGTTCTAGTGTGTTCTAGATGTTTAACCACATATTTGAATCCATTTATATCGTTCATCGGGCAGATTTTCAAAGGTTATATGATTCGTAATTAAATATTATAAATGTTTACATGATATTCTGATTGTATAACATGAGTTTGATATGATCCAACCCGGGGCACCAATGTTTGACAATTTGATGAGCTCGAATCAAATGAATCAAGTGTTGTGGAGCTGTTGTGCACTTTGGTGCACGTCCAAATCAGCTCATTTGAGCTCGTTTCAGCTCATTGTGCTGAATTAATTAAATTGCTTAATTTTAAATAAATTGAACTTCTAATTTAATTTTTAGCTTTGCATTTAGTTTGCATTTTAAATATTTGCATTTAAGCATCTTAGTTTAATAAAAGAGTTGCTGGTCATCATTTCAACTCATCTTAGTTTAATTAATTGAGTTTCTTTTAATGAATTTAATTTAATAGTTGCTTCTTTAATTAACCTAGTTACTAGGATAGTTTATTGATGCATGAGTTAAAGTTCATTTAATAATGCTTCTCTTAATTAAACTAGTTGCCGGAATAAATGATGCATAAGTGTTAGTTCATTTATTTAAGTTAGTTGTTACTTTGTTTTAGTTTTAATCATTGAATGTTTAATATGTCGGTTACATGTGTTAATTGCAGGTGATTTTCAGCTTACAACCGTTAAATTTAAAGGCTGATACACATTCAATAAGGTGGCTTTTCAAGTAATTTCGGTTACAAAAGAGGGGGCTGTTACAAAAAGAGGCTTTATACATCAATAAAAAGAGTTTAAAGGGGCATTACACTTCCTTTAAATTTCAGTAGCAACCCTTCCGCTACTCCAAACGTTTTTGCTACTTTAATGGTCAATTCATGCTTTAAAAACTTCATTAATTTGTTGGAGTCTATTCAGCTAGCCAAAGGAATAAACAAGAGACATTTTCAAAGCATTCAAGGGCATTGAATCAGCTGATTAAAGCATCTTAAAGAGAGGAGTTAATTGATCCAAGAATTTCAAAGGTCTTTGAGCCTTAAATTCAGCTCTTTATTAGAACTTTATTAAGTGACCATTCGACTAGCTTATGCTAGCTTTATAAATATGTGTAAACAAGCCTTTTTGGAAGACTTTTTGAACCTGAACCAAATTTATGAACTTTGAGTTCTTGAGTGAGTTTATCTCCTCTCTATTTTTTGTACAAGTTTCTTAGACTTATCAAGCTTGCTTGTGGCGTCTATCACTTGTTCATCCATCTTCTTATACCATCGGTTCTTACTTTGCTAAGTAACGGGTCGATGTCCATTTTCGAATTCCATCATCCACCTTAAACCAAATAAAAACCGGGGTGACACTTTTAGTGTTGAATCGTTTCTAAGTTTAAGTTCACTTCCACATTTCCATTTTTTTTATTATCCTACAATTTTTATCTACCTTTACTATCTCCTAGTAAACCGAACCATTTCAATACCCATCTTCTTTGTTACCTCTTACTCGAACCTATCCATTTCCTTCTTCAACTTATTTTCCTCATTATCCAACCTCCATTCCTAACTTAAGCCATTTCCAAAAGAAATAGCTTGAAAAGCTTTCACAAGCTCAGCCTCAATTCGGCTATTTTCTCCGAAGACTTAACTACTCCTCGTAGACGATTGGGCATCTCACATACGACTCGACTCACCCCCGAGGTGGATTGTATTAGAGTTGGTATTGAATGACCGAGTATAATTGATTAGATTATACAATATGTGTATATACATTAAGACTCACCTGTTGAATGATTGTGATTGATAGGATTATTTTCTATTAACTCATATTGTGTGATTAATATGTTTATATGGTAGGTTTTATCGTTTCAACCGTTGAACTTACTAAGCTCTATTAAAGCTTACTCGTGTAATTTTTTTCCTATTTCTTTGTATATTACATTTTGTGGAATCCGGCGATCGAATCAACTTGAGGATCACACTATCCAAATATCTTTTGGTAGTTTTTTATATGTTTACATTTAGATTATATGGCATATAATAGGTGTGCTTGTATATGTTTCAATATTTATTTCATATGTTACATCTTAGGCTGGTGTAAAGTTGTTTGAGCTTGCTTGTGTATGTGCCTCTGGCTTTGGTATGTATATGTTCTTGTAAATTTGTTTTGGCCATTTGGTATAAATGTCATAGAAGTGATTGAAATATGGTAATATTAAATGTGAATGGATTGGATGAAATGGTAAGTTTGGCATGTGTTTAGTGTATAGACTTGTGAACTTTGAAGGCAAATTAGTTTATGAAATATGATTTTGGTTTGATAATTGAATTGTGGTGTCAATGAGGGCACATTGGTTAGACACTTAGATTGTATGTTTCAGTATGTGTTAAGCTTGTTTGAATGTGTTTTAAAGGTATATAAATGTTTGGTTTTGGTTTTGGTTTGGCTTGGCAGATGAGAAATGGGTAATGTTTTGGCTTGTTTTAGAAGTCATTTTAGGTGCATAAGGCCTAGGATACAGACTGTCACATGGCCTCCGCACACGGCTGTGTGTCTAATTGATTTGAGGTGCAGGATTTTTCACACGAAATTAGCCTATAAGACATCTGGCAACATGAGCATGTGGAGTACCCACATGGTCATGTTTGAGGCCAAACGGGCTGGTCTCTTTCACACAGCCTGGCCACAAGGCCGTGTGACCCTTACTTTCAAAAATTTCTATTTTGTTTCAAATTAGTCCTTGATTGTTTCCAAGCTATTTTTAAGGCACGCAAGCTCGATTTAAGGCTCGTAAATGTATTTATGCTATGAATGATATTTAGATCTGAATAGTAGTTATTTAATTTAATAAATGAATGGTTTAATGATGTTAATGGTTTTAATATGTGTCGTAATACTCTGTAAACCTGATCCAACGATAGAGACGAGTTAAGGGTGTTACAGATTGGGATGTAGGTTGGTTAATTCGTATATCTGTCTTAAAATTCAAGTAAGGCCAATAGGATTATATAAACATGATTTGGCTAGACTATATGGTAGATTGAAATGAAATATGAATTGGTTTGGTATAATTGCTCGCATATGAATTGTGATATTCAGGAGCATGTGAAAGATCATACGAATTGGCTAGAAATGAAACTTGGGGGCCGATTGAGTATTTATGAGCCAATAAACTCGAAAATGATTGAATTGATGAGATGAAATTAAATATATAAATAGATGAATGTGTATATATATGAGTATATGCTTATAAATGGTGATATAAAATAACCAAATGAATTGATCACTAAGTCTATGTTACAATTTGGTATACGAATTAGTTGAGTGATAGACTTGAATTGATTATTTGTATTTGGATAATATTTATGTTATATTGATTTGATTTATAGAAATACCACTGAGTTTTATCACTCAACGTGCTATTTGTTTTTTCGTGCACGTGTTAGGTCTCAAACGAGATCTCGAGCATCAACTTTAGCATCGAGTTAAGATCCAAGACTCGATAATGTTTGTATAAATATCTTTTTTTGGTTATAAGGCATGTACCTAGATTGAGTCAAATTTAGTATATAAAGTTATGCGTATATGCACTTATGGTTTAATGGTTAATGTTACCCGATTATGTGGCATGTGTCTAGGTTTAAATGGGATTATATGTTTATTTTGGATGTTGGGGAAATGATCTATGTCTATAATGCTTGTATTGGTTGGCAAGTTGATATGTTAACTTATGGCTGGAAATGGTAATTTTTGATGTGGTTGTTAAATACGAGAAATGCGATGGTACATATAAAATATTGATATGCTTGAAGGTAATATGAAATGTTTGAATAGGTGAAGTTTTGTTGGATGACATGATACAATAATTTGATGCATATTTGAAACATTGTAAGTATGATATGTAACACGGTTTTGGTATTAATTTTATAGGTTATTGGCTTAGCATTATAGTTAATATTAGGTAATAGAAAATTTGGTAATTGATGGCATATAAGACATATGTATGGTTAGTTTCTAATTTGGTATGAAATAGATTATAACTTTGGTTTTGCTTTGTGATGATGCCTTGAGGCATATTGGTTAGAATTAGGAAAATAATATGTTTTGGTATGCTTTTGCTACATTTGAGTAGGTCTAAATATTGGTTAAGTGTATACTTATGGTACATGTGAAAAATTGGTTTTATATCTTGCAAGTTAAGGTACATTTTGGCACACACGGGCTAACAAATAGTCGTGTGTAACACACAAGCATGTGACACAGCCATGTGCTCTTTATGGAATGGGAGGTGATTGGTAAACACGATCATAGTTTGTTACATAGGCTGGCCACACGCCCGTGTGGTACTGTAGATTTGGTCAATCTATTTTCACACGATCTCAATCTCTCACACAACCCAGCCACAAGGCCGTGCGATTGTTTGTAAATTTTTGCATCTAGGTCCATACGGCTTCAGTGAGTTACACGACTTGGATATACGGTCGTGTGATTCTAGCTTTACACGATTGCAGTTTGTAACACAGTCGTATTGTAACAGCCCGAATTAGACTCTAGTCGGAATAGCGGTTTCGAGACCACAAATCTGAGGTCGAAATAATATTTTAATGTTATTTTGGTTTTGATTATATGTGATATAGCCTGTATGAAAATTCTGTGTGGTAATTTTATCGACTGTGTGCCGAATTAAGAGAAAAGACTTAATCGCATAATGTGTAAAAGTTGTGTGCTGATTTATAAGTACCTAAGTGTTGTTGTCTTATTAATGTGGAGGCCTTATGAGGCAATTATGCCAATATTTAGATAGTGGATGATTAAAAGACATGAATGGCCTTATTATATATATTATATGTTTAATGGAAGGTTATTTTTGTAAATGGATTAATAATATAATTATTATACAAACAAAAGGTTAAAATAAGATGAGTATACTCATCTTTAAAAGAAGGAAGAAAAGCTTTGAAATTTCGGCTAGGGTTAAGCTTGATTTAAGGTATGTTTGAGCTCGGTTTTTGATAATTTTTATGTTTTCGTGATCGTTGCTTCGTGCTCTTTCAAACCCATGCTTAGATTTTGTGAATTGATGATGTTGTTGAAAGGTACCATTGATGAATATGTGAGTTCTTGAATGTTTGATGGTGGAAAATGAAAGATATGTATTTGATTAATATAGTTTATCTTTGAAGTTTTGATGAATTTGTGTAATTTGAGCTTAATTGTAAAAGTGAGAAATAGAAGGACTAAAATGTGAAATAAATGAAATAATTGGGCTTGTATGAGTATAGTGAGAAATCGGCTAGGCATGGGTATAAGCAACTTATGTGTATTTGATGATTTTGTGAAGTAGAGACTAAAGTGTCGAAATGGAAAATGTGAGGGCTATTTTGTAAAATGCCCTAAATAAGTGTGTGTGGACTAAATTGAATAAATTGTGATTGAATGGATTGAATTTGAATATATATAGACCAAGAGAGGAGAGGTTCGGATCGAGATTGAGGCAAAGATAAGTGCTCGATTGATCGACTGTTTTGATATTTCGACGTCTGAGGTAAGTTCGGACATAATATGTGTATATAGCTATGTTTAAATGTTATGAATTGAATGGTATGATAATATTGAAATGTGAATGCTATGTGAGGGCTCGAGATATGAGGCACTAAGTGTGCGTATTCGGAAATGTGACCGAGACAATTAGCACTGTGTGTACGAAATAATGTAAGTTTCAGCTTTATGGTTGGTACTGTGTGTGTGATATTGATTTTAAGATTTGTTCGATATGGATGCACTATGTGTGCGATGTTAATTAAGCTTTGGCTAGCTATTTGGGCACTAGGTGTGCGATTAAATCGATGGAAGGATGATAGTTGATTGGAATGAAATAGTGAGTATTGAATAGCATATGTAATCAACAACTAATTGTTGGCTAAGGTACTTTCGGAACCTATGTGGTTGATGAAACTATGAATGTGTTTATGAAAGGGTTAATTAAACATATTAGTTTTGGTTGGCATGATATATGTAATTGTAAATTAATCTATGTGATAGCTTGTTTTGGTATAATATATTATGTTACGATCTTACTAAGCTTTTGAAAGCTTACTGTGTAATTGTTTCTCTGTTTTATAGTGTCAGTAAAGCTAGCTCGGATCCGGGGATCGTCAGCATCTCTATCACACTATCAGCCATCTATTTTGGTACTTTGGAAAGATGTATATAAATGAAATATGGCATGTATAAGCTAGATGATATGATATGTTTTGAAAAGTTTAATCCTTGCCATGTGATTTAGCTTGGAAGTTGAATGACGTAGAATTGATGAATGAGCTATGAATGTGGTATATTTCATGACTTAGTTGATTGAGAAAGATGTGGTTTGAAGATGAACCTTGATATTGATTACATGATGTTTGAATTACATATGTTTTGAGATGTATATTTGTCACTTTGAATGGCTTTAGTTGTGATGATAATAAGCATGGGAGTAAATGGTTTAGTTGGTGATTGAATAAAGCATGAATTGGTATTGTATTGATGCTTGTAGGTATGATCCTATTGTGGGTAGCAATTTGGCCTTATAAATGGTCTGTTTTGCCTACAAGGTTATGGTACACGGGCGTGTCTAGTGACCATGGGATAAAGTCAGAAGCTAGCCCAAGTATACACGGCCACGGTACACGGACGTGCCTAGTAGCCGTGTGAATAATTCAGTATATTGCTTAAGAGTACACGACCTTAGCACACGGGTGTGCTTGCTGGCCATGTGAAGAAGTCAAAATACATGCTCTACTTTGCACGGCCTGGACATATGAGTGTGTCTAGTGATTGTGTGAGGCACACGGCCTGACTGCACGGGCGTTTGACCTCAACAGTATTAAAGAATATTTGAAATTTTGAAAACTTTCGTAAGTGTTCGGTGTAGTCCCGACCTCTTTCTAGAATGTGTTTAAGGTCTCGTGGACCTAGATAAGGGACTGTATGCTTGTATTTGAGTATGTATAATTGATGATAGACTTTGTCTCGTGGAATGGATGTGAATTATTGTGGTTGTTCGGTAACGCCTCTTAACCCTATTCCGACGATGGTCTCGGGTTAGGGGTGTTACACCTGTGACCTTGTTTTGTGATTTACCCTAGTTGTTTTAAAGTTTGCAATTTAATCATTATTTGTACTCGGATCAATATAAGAGCTTTCGTAAGCTCAATTAAGACTCGGATTTGATTTTTAATCATGATAAACTTGAATTATGAATTGTTTTATTGAATATTAAAGTCAGAAATGTGTGTGAATTGTTCTGTTAACTGATGTAGTATCCTGTAGCTTGGGTTCGACTACTAGACTAGGTAAGGGGTGTTACACTCTCTCTCTCAAAGCTTCATTCATGATCACTAGTATCCTATTTCGGTGTCATCACTGGCTTTGCCTCTGAAAAAAATACACTAAACTGCTCCCTCGATTACCTCTCAACAAATCTCCAATCAGTTTTCTTCAAAACCCACTAAAAATACATAAAAATAAAACTTAACTTTTTGACTAACCAAGCTCGAATCAACATCATTTGCTGTTAGATCGACTTGATTTTTTTTATAAGTGCTTCTCCTCACCAATACCTCTTTCTTGACTGTTGGGATCAATAAGCAAGTCGTTGGAGTACGTCCAACCCCGTGACCATATTTGGCCCTCTTTTTTTTTGCTTCGATGTTCTCTTCTATTTTTGACACATTTTTCTTTGTTAGAAGTCTGATCTTTGTCTCAATATGGTGTTTCTTCGTGCTTGTTGATTGTTGTTTGCTTGGGTTTTTGGTTGATTTGAATATAGGTTTATTTGATAAGTGAATGATGTTGTTGGGGTGTCGTAAATGAAATTGGGAGTAGTGGTGAAAGTGTCATTGTTTGAGAGGTTTGCTAGTATCAGATATTGGGGAATTTTATTGCAAATTCAAGTTGGGCTTGTGGTTGTTGCTATAATAAAATTTTCATTATTTTTTTTCTCTTGTTTGATTTGATAGATGATGAGAAACTTATTAAATCTACTTTCTTTTCTATAGCTTCAAGAAAAAGAATATGAGATTTATTTTTTAAATTTATATTTATCAACTCCTTATATCATATCCATTAAAAATTGTGGATGAAGCTTGAGGGAATAAGTGTGCTTCAAACAGGGTGAGTTAGGAGAGGTAAGAGAACAGTGAGAAGAATGGAAAAAAGGAAATGAAGTAAAAAAAATATAAAAGTTATTTTTATATAAAAAATGTGATGATGACGTGAATGACATGTCATCATTTAATGACACAATTTGTGTCACGTCAGACTTTCGTTACATCCCTAATGTCGAATAACGACACAATGACCAAAATGTTATAAACTAATAACATTAGTGATCAAAACATAGCAAATTATAACTCAATGACCAAAATTTAATTTAAATCATATATAAATAACTTTTTTTTTGTTGTTTTCCCAAAAAACAGTTCACATTTGAACGTGTATAGTAGTATAAAATATAGATTTTGCTTGGGATCCATGCGAAGTCCTTGTAATTTTACTGTGGTTGAAAATAATGACACGCAATCCTCGAATTCGGTTGAAAATAATGACATGTCAGCATTTAACGATGCAGTTTGTGTCACATCAGACTTTTGTTATATCACTAATGTCGAATAACGGCACAAAGACGAAATTGTTATAAATTAATAACATTAGTGATCAAAACGTAATAAATTATAACTTAATGACCAAAATGTAATTTAAATCATACATAAATATATTTTTTTTCTTTTCCCAAAAAATAGTTCACATTCGAATAGGTATAGCAGTATAAAATGTAGATTCTGTTGGGATCCATGCGAAGTCCTTGTAATTTTACTGTGGTTGAAAATAACGACACGCAATCCTCGAATTCGGTTTTTAAATTTTTTTTCTTTATGTTACATGGATCCACTTAAAATTTGCTTTTTTTTTATAAAATTAACCCAAAAAAGTAATTAATTACATAAATGACCTTTTTTTTATAAAATACGAAAATAACCTAAAATCTACAGTAAAAGTTGGCGGAGCCAAAGTGTTTGGCGCCACCAACATTCCACGTCAGCAATTGGGATTAAAAAATTAATTTTTTGTGGATCCATGTAGAATGGCGCCACATGTATAAATACTAGGAAAATACTAAGATTTTTAAAAAAATGGGGCGCTTTAAACAAATTTACCTTTTTCTGTTGCCTATTGTCATTTTTCTGTTTTTTAATTGTTTTTATTTGTTTGTCCTTTTTCTGTTTTTTATTAGGTTTTCTTTATTTTTTTGTTTTTTATTTGTTTTTCTTTATTTCTTTATTATTTTTTTATAATATTCTAAATGTATATTTTAATTTTTTTATAATATTTGTTTATTCAAACATTTTTTTAATTTGTTTATTATTTGTTTTATAATATTTTAAATGGTTTATAATATTTGTTTATTCAAACTTTTTTTAAATATATTTAAAATTTTTAAAAAATAATATTTTATTTGGTGGAGCCATTCTAAATGGGTCCACCACTTTATTACAAGTGTAATTTTTTTTTAAAACGTGGTTTTTTAATATAAAAATTTAAAATTTGATATTTTATTTTGGTGTAGCCATTCTTTATGGCTCCACCACCTGGTTCTCCAACATATATAGAATGGTGAAATTGTTGTGTTTAGTAGGAGAGTTCAAAAATTCTGTTAAAGATGAATAATAAGGTGTTTTTGATGTACATTTTTTTATGGTGAAATTGTAGAATGTGATGTTAGTTGTGTATTTTAAGGTCGGCAAAGAGTAGGGTTGTGATTCCAAAAAAAATGTGAACCTGACAGAAATGAAAAGGAAGATCAGTGCGAAAATAGCTATCCATTGTGGAAGGGCGATGTCCAAATTATTTTACAAGTTTCCAATCTCTACAAATCTGTTGAAATTTTGTGAGATGCAACTGTTAGATGATGATGACTTAGGCACTATGATGGAAATATGGTGGTCGACTAGGAGTGAGAACCTCCAACCAATTGAGTTATTTGCTGAGTTAGCAGACTTAAAGCCTGTTGAGAATGTTAGTCCAATAAGTCAACATCGCGAATTGGACTTTAATCTTATTGTCAGATGGACAAACCAGTTAGAATGCAAAGGGATATCGCAGATACCCAACAATCCAAATTATGGTGGCAGTTCGTATAACAACCTTACCCCCGATCCCTATCTACAAATACATCCGGAGGTGATAATAAGCACAAAGGCAAAAATCGAAGAAATGACCAATAATGGTGAAGATTCTGATCAGGACGTTGAAGATTTTAGTGACCCCGATGTTGATGATGTTCTAGGCGATATCGAGGATGAAGGCTTGGAGGAGGTTGAATATGTTCACGACCCTTCATTTAGTAACCCGAGTTATGGCATTATTTTATGAAATAAACTTGGGGGTGACATGTTAAACGTAGATCCAGATGCTGCGCATGTATCCGAGTTCCCTGAGTACACCGATATAGTACTTGCTCATAGATTGTCGTCAAATTCGCAATTTGAGGAGTTGGTCGCTGGGTAACGGTTCGAGAACAAGGTGGACTGTGTGTTTGTCATCAAATAGTACAACCTGAAGTTGTCGATTAATTACAAGGTTGCCAAGTCTACACCGACATTATATGTTGGGGAATGTTGGAGAGTCGATGATGGGTGTGGTTGGCTGGTTCGGGCTGTATTTATACAAAGGACTCAATAGTGGCAAATACAAAAATTAGAAGGGCGTCATACATGCACTGTTGCACGTATGTCTCAAGACCACCGGAAATTAGATGCCAAAAGTATTTACAATTGCATCATGTCACTAATGAAAGATAGCCCAATCACTCTTGTGTCGACATTGATTGCGGACATGCAAGCCCGATTCCAGTATAAAGTGTTGTACAAGAAAGTGTGGTGGGTGAAACAAATGGCCAAGCAACAATTTTACGACGACTAGGATAAGTCATTCAATAAACTTCAAGGTTGGATTTTAGCGATGGTGGAGTACGTCCTAGGAACTATCATGGACTTGCAAACGTTGCCTTATAGATGCCCGAATGGACCATTAGAACTGGGGAAAAGAGTTTTCCATCGATTGTTCTAGACTTTCGATCCACGTGTTAGGGCCTTCCCCCACTGCAAACTACTAGTACAGGTTGATGGAACGTGGCTTTATGGAAAATATACATAGATACTTCTGATTGCGGTTGCACAAGATGGTAACAAAAATATACTACTGATCGCTTTCGCCATCGTGGAGTCGGAGAACTCCGAATCGTGGGCAAGTTTCATTCGGAACTTGCGGAGGCATGTTGTCAGGAAGACAACATTTGCATTATCTCTAACAGATCAAAAGGCCTTATTATTGCAATTCGACAATCCGAGGTTCTATGGAGGTCCGTTTACTGTATTCGTCGCATCGTTATCAACTTCCACAATGATTACAAGAACAAATACTCGCACAAACGAATCATGAACGTGGGTAAAAATATAGTATTTAAATTCATATTTGTAAACATTTTGAGTCCATTTCCTAATTGGGATGGTAACGTGTTTTATCGGAATACATACGTAGGATACAAGCTAGAAGCACTTCGATTTAGACATAAGTTAGCAAAGTTAGATAGACTGATATGGCAGGGTCCAAACCTTCTATCAAATAGTGGTTGAGTAGCATGGAGTCGTGGCAATGGGCTCAATATTTTGACGAGGGGTACCGATACGATCATATGATGACCAAGCTCATTGAGGCTGTTAACGCTTTCTTGAGGCATACGCATCACTTGCCAATTTTAGCAGTTTTTCAGCCACGTTTTACAGGCTAGCAACCTTAATGCCAAAAATGGGGTTGAAATAAGCAAAATAATTGTAGGCATGACACATGCACGTCGAAAATATCAGGGATGCCATGAAAAAAGAACGCTCAAAAGGTTAGGTCGATGAATGCAGAACTATATTCCTGAAACTTGGAAACTTTTCGAGTGACAGAGTGCATCGGTCGTCAGTCAGGGATCTCGCCACGGTCCTAAGGAATTGATATCTGAACCAGGCGATGTAAGTGTGGAATGTTCCTAACACTACGGTACTCGTGGGTGCATATGGTTGCAGCGTGTGCTACCTTCAATTTGATGTTGAATAATATATCAACGATGTGTACACGCTTGAACGTACATTGTGTAATTGGGGTAATGGGTTCCCCGTATTAAAGGATGTATCGACATGGGAAGTGCAACCACTTACGTTTGAGATATTGCCGGATCGATCACTACGTAGGAAAGTCAAAGGTTGACCGACAAAAACGAGGATTCGTAACGACATGGATATGAGAGAACAACATGTCGATCAAAAGTGTTACACCATATATAGAACAGTTGGCCACAATCGAAGCAAGTGTCCCATAGAAACATCTATACTAGTCAATCTTCACGGTCTAAAGGAAATTAAATGTTGTACTCGATGTTTGTATTTTATGGTCTTTTGGAAATAAAGTTTGTATTGTTTAGTGTTAAGCTTTTATTTAAAATTAATTGTTGCAAGGTTTAAAACTTTGAAAGATATTATAAGTTATACAAAAAAGACTAATAAATAAGTTGTGGAATTATAAACCAATACAACAAATATTACATAACACTTAAAATTTACATGTACCAAAATTGGAATGAATCGAGAGTGGTAACATCATTTGGGGTGTAGCAGTTTAAGGGCCTCCATTGACGGGGTGGACGTTGAGGTGTACTGTACACATCAAGAGGATTGGCAGTTGAATCGAAAGTGGCCTGAGGCAGGGTGGAGTACATGTTATTAACAACCATATCAAATGATATCGGTGGTTGCTCTTGGTGATATGAACTGGAACCACCCATGTCCGGGTGATATGAATTACTTTGTGACCCATCACAAAAAGCGTAAACCCATTGGTCCGATGTGTTCAAAGGTTGGTCCTCCAAGTCGAGCTCTGTTATATGTTGATCCTCTAGGTCGAGCTCCCCCATAGGTTGACTTCCACGTTTGTAGCCGTGATCCGGTACTATCATAAGTTGCCCACCATAAACATAAACGTGCCATCGACACTGCATGTATTCAGTCAAGGGACTGAAGTCAAACATGCAATAGTGCATCTCAGGCCGCTTGTCGTACCGGGCATTCCATAGTGCTACATAACATTGATTTTCCACACTCCAATCTGTTGTATGTTTCCCCATCATGGTCTTATTGTGGACATCAGCAAATTGTTGTGGATCGACCGACAAAAATTACACCCAAACTATCTCATAACTTGATCAGCGTTGTACCACTCAATGGTTGAGAAGTTGAGCACCAACGTGTTAATGCACCACACATGGGCTTCGGCGTGAACCCACTGAAGAATAAGGGTTGCAATGTTTGGTGCAGAATACAACATCCACAAGAACTTCATAATATAACATAATGAGTCAAGTCACATCACATACTGCAAGTGGATAAGTTAAATCAACGTTAGTTAAACCATATTAATATATATTACTTTCTCTCTTGCGGACGCCTTTATCATTTGGTGGTAAATGATTAATGTCTGGCTCGCACCAATTCCCAAAAATGTGGCCCATCTGAAACCGAAACAAACACGTTAGCAATTAAACTTGGGAAAATATTATCCACACTTATGAGTCGTTAAATGTTAAGTATAATTTTGTTTTTACCTATTTACAAGTGGCCACGAATATGGTTGGTTCCTAACAGCCGCTAGAAACGACATCATGTATAAAGCCCAAGGCTACAGCAGACCCAAACAACCAGCCATGTTACTAACCCCATGTTTTGTTGCTCGGCAAAGCTCAGAGTACAATATGACCAACACTGTTGATCCCCAACTATAAGTACCGACACGAAAGAAATCCTCCAATAGAGGCAAGTACTTTAAGTCGACCCTATTAGACGTGCTGTCTGGCATAAATACCCCTACGATCAGCTGCATAATATAGGCTCGAGCAGCACACATCACCTCGTGCTCAGTGGAGGTGCTCGATAACTCCTTAAAATTTGCTCTCAACCATGCCAATGTCAAGCATGTGAAATTCTCTTCCCCATCACTAAGGGACTGTCTAAGTACTGGCACGAGAGAAATCCTCTAATAGAGGCAAGAACTTTAAGTGGACCCTATTAGATGTGTTTTCTGGCATAAATACCCTTACGATCAGCTGCATAATATAGGCTCGAGTAGCACACATCACATCGTGCTCAGTGCTAATGCAAGAAGGAAAAGTAGTCGCTTATGCATCTCGGCAGTTAAGGCCGCATGAGGTTAATTATCCAACCCATGACTTGGAAGTAGCAGCAGTGGTTTTCACTCTTAAGGTTTGGACGCACTACCTTTATGGAGAAAGGTCAGTTATCTACACAAGCCACAAAACTCTTAAGTACTTGCTGACTCAGAAGAAGTTGAAGTTGAGGAAACGAAGGTGGGTGGAATTGTTGAAAGACTACGATTGTTTGATAGAATATCATTCGGGCAAGGCGAATGTAGTAGCTGATGCCCTAAGTCGGAAGGTTGTGTCGGATCTAAGAGCTATGTTTGCACACTTGAGTTTGTATGATGATGGAAGCCTGTTGGAAGAATTACAAGTCAAGCCCACATGGCTGAATGAGGTGAAAGAGGACACGATTTGGTGATAAGGACTTAAGTGCTAAGTTACGACAAATGCAGCGAGAAGTAAAGGATTATGGCGTCAATGATGATGGAGTATTGTGCTACAAAGTAAAAGTTTGTATGCCGAGGGACAAGGAGTTGAGACAAAGGATTCTTCGGGAAGCGCATGGTAGCCCTTATGCTATGCATCCTGGAGGCATTAAGCTGTATAGAGATTTAAGGGAACAATTTTGGTGGTCTGATCTTAAACGAGAAGTGACTAAATTTGTGGGGAAATGTTTGACGTGTCAGCAAGTTAAGGCTGAACATCAAGTCCCATCGGGATTGCTTCAATCGATCAAAATTCCACAATGAAAGTGGGAGAGAATTACCATGGACTTCGTTAGTGGGCTTCCCCTTACGCCTACTAAGAAGGACTCGGTATGGGTGATAGTGGACTGTTTGACCAAGTCCGCGCACTTCATCCCAGTAAGAGTTGACTATTCTCTTTAGAAATTGGCTAAGTTATATGTGGCGGAAATTGTGAGGTTACATGGAGTACCGATATCAATCATCTCCGATAGAGACCCAAGGTTTACGTCTCGATTTTGGAAGGCACTTCATGAAGCTTTAGGCACTAAGTTAGACTTCACTACGGCTTTTCATCCACAATCAGACGGGCAGTCTGAATGAGTTATACAAGTGTTGGAGGATATGCTGAGAGGCTGTGTGATGGATTTCTGAGGAAGTTCGGAAGATTACTTGCCTTTAGCTGAGTTCGTCTACAACAACAGCTATCAGGCTAGCATTCGGATGGCACCATATGAAGCATTATATGGTCGGAAGTGTCGAACTCCTACTTGTTGGACTGAGTTAGGAGAACGTTGGGTGTTAGGTCTGGAGTTAGTGGCAGAAACTGAAGAGAAGGTTGAGATAATTCGGGCAAGGTTGAAGGAAGCCTCTGATAGGCAGAAGTCGTACGCAGACTTTAAGCAGAAGGAAATAGAGTTTGAAGTGGGAGACCAAGTGTTTCTGAAAGTCTAACCTTGGAAAAAGGTTATGAGGTTCGGTCGCAAAGGGAAGTTAAGCCCAAGGTTTATAGGGCCCTATCGAGTCATCTTGCGGAGTTGGCCCGATGGCATACCAATTGGAGTTGCCACCGTAGTTGCAGCAGATGCATGACGTATTCCATGTATCCATGCTACGTCGCTACCGATCGGATCCGTCTCATGTGGTACCTGTTAAAGAGGTGGAGCTAAGGCCAGACTTATCCTACGAGGAAGAGCCGATTCGGATCTTGGAACGTGATGTGAAAGTACTACGAATGAAGTCAGTTCCTCTAGTCAAAGTGTTATGGCGCAATCATGGATTGGAAAAGCTTAGTGGGAGTCGAGAAGAGACAATGCGACAACAATACCCTCAATTATTTTAGTTAGAAAATTTCGAGGATGAAATTTTTTTAAAGGGGGTAGAAGCAGAACATCCTGAAATGGCCTATGCATTTTCGGTTTAATTGTCTGAAATGACAAGTCTTAAGTACTATGAATAAATTTCTAATATTTTTGGAAATGAAAATGGAAATGAATATTTTTGGAAACCTAGAAATGCATGGAAATGAAAATGGAAATGAACATTTTTGGAAACTTGGAAATGTAAGAAATGATTCAAAATGGAAAGTAAACATTTCTCGAAACTTGGAAATGTAAGAAAATGGCAAGTTTACTGAGCCGATCAAAAATTTTAGGAAACTTCAAAGGACCTAGAAATGTCAAGTTTTAAATTTTAAAATAGGAAATCAAGGCAATGTGGCCTTAAAAGAAAAAGTTTGTGAAGTTTGACACACAAATAGGCTTGGAAAAGTGGCCTGAAGATGCCACTTAGGGCCTAAGGAAATGGCACCATATGCAAGAGGAATGGGCTTGGGTTCGAGTCACTTGGGAAGCAAATAAAGGAGGTTTTATTTTTGCTTCCATAAGCCAAGGAGTGGGCGGCAAGGCTTCTAGAAAAAGGAGGTTTATCCTCTTTAAAATTCGGCTATTAAGGATAAATAAAGGAGTTTTTTTAATTGAAGAGATGAATGATGATTTATCTTAAGTATTTTTAAAAGGATTTATTTATCATAATTTCCATGAGATAAAGGCTGGATTAAACTTTTTTATTTTATGATAATTAAAGGATAAAGCTATCAAATTGAGGAGTGGTGGCCAAGTAAGGGACTCCTTAGCTGATAATTTCGTCTATAAAAGGAAGGAAGGAGGGATACTCATTAGTTTTCTTTTTTCTCTGCTCTGCCTAAATTCTTAGGGTTCTCTCCTCTTCTTTTCTCTTTTCTTTGTTTAGCCGAATTCCCTAGCCTTCCCTCTCTTTTATTCAAAACCAAAAACACAATCCAACCAAGCCAAATTCATGCCAAAGCCGAATCTTTGTTGTGATGAGAAGGGTGTTGCCGATTTCATTCAAAAAGGTAAGATCAGCTATTATTTGATTTTCAATCTCTCTTTAGCCGAAATATAGGAATCTAACTCCTTTAGAATTCCATGGCCGAAATTTGGAAGGTTTTTTTCGGGGTCTAGTAGTTGTCGACTACAAGGAGAAGTACAACGAAGTTTCGGGATTTCTAAGACTCAAGGTAAGTCATATGAATATTCGGCCACAGGCCATTTAAAGATGATTAAGTGGTAGAAATCAATCTAACATGTGCTTATAGGATTTTCGACAGACTTATAAGGCAAGGTTTTCGGGATTTGAACAAAAAGGAAATCGACACCAAGGTAAGTGTATAAATCCTACTAGGATTTGGATTTGTGGTTGAAAAGGTTTATTAATATGTTTAAATGATTGACCGAATATAGGAGTTAAGGATCTAAATCAGTAAATCAGTTCTTTGGGATTTCAAGGACTTCATTAAGCGAATCAGGTGTGTAATCCCCACTATCTTTTAATATGTCACATGGCAATATTTTAATCTATGAGTGTATATATATGAATGAGAATATGGGTAAGTACCCAAATGTGGTACAAAAGTACTCAGTGCACGTTTCCTACTTCTACTAGGAATATGAAATATGTTATTAAGTAACATGAGAATTTTATACGATTGTGAACTCGGTATATTATGCTTATTAATATATGGGGCATATGGTTGTATATTGAAAGGGGAAGTGAAAAGTGGTGACTTAAGACCACGATGTCGAAAAGTGGTGACCTAAGACCACGATGTCTGAAAAGTGGTGACCTAAGACCACGATGTCTGAAAAGTGGTGACCTAAGACCACGAGATCACGGTGACTTAAGCCCGCAATTTGGTGTGTAGCGGAAGGAGGGTCGACTTAGTAGTCCCCACGGTGTGTTTGGCGAGTGCAGGTGTGTAGCGGATGGCATCTAGGTTTTGGGTTGGGATTGCATCATTATTTTAAATTAATGTATGAACATGTTATGTTGGTATGCCTTGATTTATTAAATTGTAGTGTTGGTTTACACATTGAGTCGATTTGACTCACCCCGTTTTGGGAAATATTTTTCGGTGATGAGCAATAATGGACCGGGTCGGCGGGAGCTAAAGGTGGCCATGCATCGCAAGGAGAAATTTAAAGATTTGGACTTTTATTTTACGAGTACTTTAATTTTATTTTTTTTGGGTTTTGGTTGATGTAATAAGGCCATAAGGCCCAAGTTGGATAGTTTTATTTCTTTGCTTTTATTTTTAATTATTATGTTACAATTACTTTTAATTAAGTTCAATTAAATTTATTTTAAAAATAAACCCTAAATTGTTTTGTCACCATAATTAAATGATTTCTAAGTAAAATAAATGGGTTTTAACTCTCTAAGCCCAATCCAAAACAATATTTTCTCTAAAATTACACAAATTTTCCCTAAGTAATAAAGAATTTTGAAACCGGTTTACTTAAGGAACATACAGTTCGGTTCGGGCTCGTGGGTAGGGTGTGGGAGTGTTTCATACCCTATATGGGTATTTCGGTCATTTTACCTACGAGGGTATTACAGTCATTTACCTTATGGGGGTATTTGGTCATTTTACCTTACGAGTATTACGGTAATTTTACAACCTTTCCAAAGGTCTACAATCACCTTGAGCTACACGAGATAACATATAGGATCAAAAGCGGTGTATTTGGACCTAAAGCCCAATATTTAACCAAGTGGGCCCACACGTTCGTGTGGCCCATTTAGCCTAAAACCGCCTTTGCCATGTGATCGCCATGGCGGCTCATTATTTCCTATCCATCCACAAAATTTACTCGCGTAGGGCTTACGGGCCCATTGGGCCCTACTTAGCCCATTCTGGTCTATTTGGCCCCAAAAACGACCTAAGCCCATGAGAACGCTCATGGTGGCCTCAACCATCTTACGCCCATATTTGTAGGCTCGATCCACCACACGTGTGATCGTATGCTCGTGTGGCATCATTCACTGATACTTTGGCTTTTTGGCATTTTGTCGATCTACGATCAGAAGGAGTGTGGTTACACACACTCTATCAGCTTTCTCGCCAACTATCGAATCCAGGGTAATGTTACACACCTAATCGTGAAGCGCACCACGAATCCCTAGCACCGAACCTACCATATTCAAAACTAACGGTTAATAATTCGATCAATACAATTATTCTTTCCTTTTTTCTTCCAAACAAATGCCGAAATCACACTGATACTTGCCTTAGTCGATCGAGATTTGATAAGACCCCACTAATTGTTAGTAGAAATTGATCCCCTTGCTACAATTATAGTCAAAATTGAGAGTAGGCCTTCAATCGCTTTTGGAACACGTGCCCCTCTTTACTCCTCGAGAACGCTTAGGTATCAACCAACGTTAGTCTAAGGGAAGAGAGAGAGGATTCGACGAAGGGAAAAGAACCATATTAGCAACAAAAATCCATTTAAGGAATCACCATAACTTACACTTAACCTCGGTAAACAGAGGAGAAGAACTCATGACCTTACGATAGTAGAAACGAGATGAGAGTAAATTTGGCAATAGATGAAAGAGAGAGAGCGGGGTATTAGGCTTTTACACACTTATGAACAAGTGATAACGAGTGTTAAAAAAAGGGAAATTCGGCTCAAGAGAGAAGTAAATGGGGAAAATAAAAAAGAAAAGATGTAGAAGAAGAGAAGAGATGCAATCACCAAGGGAAAATAGGTAGAAAAGGTACAAAAGATGCCTAAATGGTAACATAGAAACGACTAAGAAGAAAATAGTGTGAAACAGAGAAAAAAATACACGAGAGGTCACTTTTATTGCGGTTTGTGACATCCAAAAAAGAAAAAAGTAGCTTTAGTTTTGTAACTAAATTGATCAAAAGAAAAGAAAGAAAAAAACTCAACAAAGCCAAATATGCACCAAAATCCCCTTTGTAGAATTTCTTGAGTACTACACTCAAATTTCGACTTCAACCTTCTCCAATTCCAATTCCTCATTTTTCTCCTCCATTTTCTCCTCCAAATCTTTACCAACTTCTATGCCTATCCCATGAATCACTCCCCAAGACCAATTCCACAACCACCTTAGCAAATTCTACTCCAACTCAAACACTAGGCGTCCCACGAAGAAAATAAATACTCTATTGCTTATCCCAAGACTTGAACCTTAAACCCCTTGCCACACCTGGAATGTCACTTCCATTAGACCATAAGGCTCCTTATGTCACTTCTTAACCACAATTAACTATAAGGTCTACTTCTAATCACCAAGGGTTCACTTAGGAGCAAAAATAATAATTTTTTAAACGCCAGGACTTGATCCGCAATCCTCCTATACCACCCTTGACGTCACTTACTTACAACTGGAGCCCAAGCTCCTTTAGTGTCATAAATCCACCACAGATATAAATAAGGCCTTCAAACTAATGCCAAATTCACTTAAGGAAAAACTAGAATTTTCTTTGAAGCCAGTTTTTGAACCAGTGTTTTTCGACACTCCCAAACACACCCAAATCACTTAACCACTGAAGCAGACAAGTATTTATGTCATTTCCTAGCTCACATAAACTTTTATGCATAGTTTCCTAACCATACCCTTGCTCAAGGCCCAATACTTCTAGGCCTAAATTCTGGGGCGTTACAGTTATGGTCTTATTTTCCGATTTGCCGTAGCCCAGCTATGGTCTTATTTCGCAACTCGTATGCTTAAACCGTACATCTATGTTCAATATCTCCAAATTTAACTAATAGAATACATAAAATCTCAATTCTATCCATCAATTAAACAATTGCACAATTAAGTTCAACTATACGAACTTACCTCGTATACGGAATTGACGAAACGGATCGATTACTCGATAACCTTGCTTTTCCCCCGATCTAAATCTGAATTCTTTCTTTCTTGATCCATATGAATTCAAAATTAACTTATTCAATCACATATTCTTTCAATTTAGTCCATATCACACTTTAAAGCACTTTTACACTTTTTCCCAAGTACTTCACAACTTTTACAATTTAGTACTTATTTCACAAAACACAAAATTCACATAATTTCAATAAAACCCATGCTTGGCCGAATTGCATATAGGTCCCTAGAAGCCCATTTTTTTCATTTATTTTACATTTCAACCATACATTTTTAACATTTTCACAATTTAGCCCCTAATTTGCATTTTCATCAAAAATCACTTAACAAAACTTATTTAACTAACACCAAATATTCATAATCTATTAAGAAAATTCAAAATACACATGTATTCATCAATAGCATCTTTCAAAATTAGTTTTGCAAAATAGTCCCTAGGCAAGCTAGTACTAGTTGCAACAATCACAAAAACATATAAATCATTAAAAATCGAGCAAAAATGGAAAAACATAGAAATCATTAAAAACCGAGCAAAAATGGACTTACATGCTTAAAGATTTATGGTCAAACCTTAAAGATCTGTGGCTTTTCTACTTTCAATTTTTGATGGAAAGATAACATGAAGAAGATGATATCAAATTTTGATGATATTTTACTTAAGATTATTTATTGAATTACATATGTAACCTTGGTTATAAAACATCAAAATTAATTAATGCATGTACATAAATGTCCACTAACATTAATAATGGTCTAATTGCTACATAAGGACCTTCAGTTTAATATTTCATAGCTATTAGACACCTTTAGCTATTAGAACACAATTTTACACTTTACGCGATTTAGTCCTTTTTATCAAATTAAGCATTTAAACGATAGAATTTCTTGATGAACGTTTCACACAATCACTCAATCATGCTATAGACATTAAAATAATAATAAAATAAATATTTAAACATTAGATTTGTGGTCCCAAAACAATTGTTCCAATTTGACTAAAAACGGGTTGTTACATGCCATTTTCGATTATTTTCGATCGAGATCTAGGACTTACTTCTAGATTCTAGAGTAAATTAGATGAAGCTTTGGGCACCAAATTGCATTTTAGTAAAACATTTCATCCAAAGATTGATGGTTAGTCAAAACAAGTGATTTAGATACTCGAGGATATACATCGTTGTTGTGTTCTTTAGTTTGAGGTAGCTACTAAAAAAATATTTCGTTAGTTGAATTTTCGATAATAATAACGATTAGCGATCGATATTAAAATGGCCACATATGAAACTTTGTATGGTCAAAAGTGTAGAAATCCATTTATTAGACTAGATTTAGTGAGAAAAAGCTTTTTAATACTGATCTTATTCGTGAAATCTAAGAGAAAGTCAAGGTAATACAAGAATGTTTGAAAGTTTCTTCCGATCGTCAGAAGTCATATGTTGCTTTGAAAAGATAAGACATTGAATTTTAGGTCAGTGACAGAGTGTTCTTGAAAGTATCGCCATAGAACAAAATTCTTCATTTTGGCCAAAAAGGGAAGCTTAGTCTGCATTTCATTAGGCCGTATGAGATTATTGAGAGAATCAAGTCAGTAGCTTACCTGTAACTCCCCAAACCCGGCCCAAAAGTTAGGCCCAAATCTGGCGTGTCACATTGAAGTGTTTTTCGAAAACCATGTTTTCATTGAAAACCCTCCTTAATATTTAAAAACTAAAGTATCAGGTTGTGTTCGTTCAATTTCAAAACATGGTTCATTAAAAAGTTAATCACTTTTAAAAATATTATTAATGTCGTTAAAAATCTCTTTTAGTTGCGGAAGCTAATTTAAGGTAAAGAAGTTTAAAACGTATGTTTTTAAAAACAGCCTGGGCAAATGACCTTTAATAGTAACAGTACAGTTCAATTCAGAGCATACGTGGGCTAAAGCCCACTACAATATCATTTGGGTCACAGCCCATAACAGAATCAATTGAGCCTAGACCAAACCAATAACAGAACAAGTGGCCTAAGCCCAGTACAATGACAGATCTCATAAATAGATATGCAACAGTATGAGGATGCATCCCACCCCGATCCAGCCAACACACCACCTGTACCAACCCTACACTTACATGGGGATAAAACCGACCCACCCAGCCAACACACCAAGCTTAGCACTGGTTGTGGCCCTAAGTCAACAGAACGGCTCAGCGCTGTGGCCAGAACGGCTAAAAAGCCATAAATAGAATGGTTATTGTAACATCCCCAAACCCGGCCCATTCACTACGACCGAATCCGGTTATGTCACTGCGGAAAGACGGTGGAAAAATTCTCTTTGACTTAAAATAAAATAATAAATTTATTAACCTTTAAAAATCCATGTACTTTAAAAAAAAATACTTTAGACTTGATATTATAAAGATGTCCACGTTAAAAACACTTTACTAACTTATGAAGACTTTGAATAAGTAGATTAGAATAAAATCATTTTAACAAGCTAGTAATTAAATTTTTCCCAAGTCATAACCAAATTAAAATAAAAGAAAAAGTACCCAAAATAATAATTAAGTAATTTCCAAGTAAATAAAATTAAATAAAAGGCCCTTATTACACAATATTTAAACCCAAATACTTCAAATATAAATCAGCTTTAAAAGTATTTAAACTTCTCCTCCTGCATGGGCCACCATGTGTCTTTTCCGATCCCGGTCCAATCTATCGTCACACGAAAATGGTTAATGAAAGAGTGAGTCCACCGACTCGATGCATAATCAAAACACGATTTCCACACGTATGGGCTTGGCCCCTAACCATACTTTTCTTATAGCAAGTCATGCAAAATGCATCTCTCGGTGACCCACAATCCAACCGCGCGCCAACCTTAGCGGACTCCGCGCACTGGGCCGTGGATAAAACCACCACCGATCACATCGTGATCCAAAATCCTTACCTTGGCAACTCATCGCTCAAGGCGTGTGGGTGAGCCACCGATCAACCAATCATGATCCGGTATCAAAATCCGTCTACGGTGATGCATACTGACCATCAACCGCGAGAGATGGGCACCGAGCCACACCCTCCTGAGCGGCAAAGAAAAGCTAGCCATCAAGCGCTAATGTAGCCTGAGCTATCATTAGACCACATACATCCTGTGTACACTTCTTCCTTCTTCAATCCAATCCCATGCCCATGTGTCAATAAATCATGCAAGAATGTCATATAGAGTGAGTAAATATTAATTACCAATACCACATCAAACATATATAAAATGTATACAACATAACCAATCTTACCAATCCTCGATTCACATCACTTAAGCCATTATAATCAGCCTCCACACATGATACACATGTAATCACATTAAACAAACCAACAATCGCAGAAATAGTGCGTTGATTACGCACCTTAATAGCACCACCGATCAAACCTCAAAATGTTACTTTTATGCCTCTACAACCGTTGACTAATCGCCTCTCGAAAGATCTCCTGCGCTAGGCTCTTCTCCCCCTACAATCGGCCTTAGCATCATATACTTAACAACCTTAGATCTAATTGAAATACCACATACATAGCTTATCAAAACCTTACCACCACTTACCAAGTGATTGCTACAACGAAGGCTTGACTGACTACTTAAACCCCAGAGTACCCTTTAACAATGATTGCAACGGAACCCGAAGTGGTCTAAGCTAACATTCGGCCAATAGTACTACCAAATTGAGGGAAGGAATATTTGGCACAAAGATGGTGTAGATTCGGCTAACAAGAGAATCAAAGAGAGGGAATAATAGTTTCGGCCAAAGAGGTTTGAGAAGATAGAAAAGGGTGTGGGGTGCACTTTCGGTTTAGCAGAATGAAAGAAAAAGGAGGGATGCAAGATGAGTGGTTCGGCTATGGGTATACAAGAGAGAAAGGAGAAAGGAGGAAGCTAGCAATGGGGGGTTTCGGTTTAGGAGGGATGGGAAAAAAGATGAATTGTGAAGCAATTCGGCAAGCAAGCAAATAGGGAAAAACCCAAAAAGATGAACACCCCTATTTATAACATTCGGCCAAAGCTCCCCCAAAGAAACCAAAATTCGGCCACTACCCAACCTCCCCACAAAATCCCTCAAATCACTCCTAAAACACCTCCCTTTCATCCATTCAAAAAGATTTGAAAAAGTCAAACCTCTCTCCTTACCTACCTAGCCGAATTTTAAAAAGAGAAGACCAAGTCTTCCTCCATCTTTTAAGCCTCCCAAAACCGTCCAATACCCCTCCTCCATGACGCCAAAAAAACAACCCACAATGCCATCCTTGCAACTCGAACACTAGCCCCCTTCCCCTTCAAGTGGCGTCACCTTCCAAGCTCTAGAGTGGTGCCTCCTTGCCACTCTGCCACACCAATCTTTGTGCCAAAACTCCACCAAAAATTCTCTTAAGGCCCTCTCCATCCAAACTCCCCCTTTTATCCCCTAAAACTAAAAATTTACCAAAGCAACCTACCACCACCTAGGTGTAACACCCCCAAACCCGGCCCACGAGCCTTGACTGGATCTGGTTATGTCACTGCGGAAAGACGGTTGAAAATCTTTTTGACTTAGAATAATCATGAAAGTTTGTTAACTTTTGAAAACCATGTCCATTTAAAGTAATATGAAAAACCTTAGTGTTATAAAATTATGCGAATTTAAACTTTATTAAATACTATTTTGAATAAGCGAGTTGCTAAGATAAAATCCTCTTTACATAGCGGTTCAGTTTAATCAAGCCATAATTAAAATAATACCAAAATAATAGTAAGGCCCTTATTACAACCCATACTTAAAACAAAATACTCAATATTAAAAATGCTTAAAATAATCCAAATATCTTCTTACTGCATGGGCCACCTTGTGTCCTCTCCGAACCCGGTCCATCTTTACGCATCACTGAAAATGTTAAAGGAAAAGGTGAGTCACCAAGACTCGATGTGTAGCACTTTTTCCTGGTTTAGTAAAACATCATACACCAATCATAAATAAGTTTAACATGCACAAGTTACGATATGCACCCAGCCTAGCCTTCCAAACACCTTTCTACCCCGTGTGGTACCAAACCACTTTGGTGGTGCCAAACCACCGGTGACTTAAAGTCACAATATCCGTCAATACTTGTGGTGCCAAACCACTTTGGTGTCCCAAAGACACAAATGTGATACCAAATCATTTGGTGGCCGAAGTCACGAATCAAGTGATGGGGCCAACCCATCGTGTGATACCAAATCACCGGCGTCAATCCCATAATGTAAGCGTGGGGCCAACCCACTCGTGGTGCTAATCCACTAGGGCGAGGCGCTATGAGGTGCCAAACCTGCGGAGGTGCCAAACCTCTGGTGACCGTAGCCACAATGTGGTACCAAACCACCGGTGTCCGTCGACACGAATATCACTTCCCCCTCCTCTCATATCACCCATCATCATACCAACTCATGTATAGTATTCAAATCATGCAAACATGTTTAACGTTGCATCTCATAGCACATACATCATAAATCATGACATCATGTATCAATAACGATACTCATAATGAAACAGACTTACACGAATCCGTGTACATACCCCATAGGGTATCATATCACTTAACCATCTTGCTTTGGTTTTACCAATCAATCGATTTATCAAACATATACAAAGCAAAAAGCGTGTTAGTTTACACACACAGTTACTAATGCGACTATCAAATCCAGTAGATCAAGATCTAACGCACTAGATCCTCTTCCTTAACACTTTCCAGAGCACTAGCCACAACCCGAGATATGCGAGATCAAGCCTTCCCTACAATCGGCGAAACTAAACAACATAATCATGCTAATCAACCTCTGAGGGTATAATCGTAATTTTACTTACTAAGGGTATTTTCGTAATTTACCCGCCAAGGGTATTTTCGTAAATTCACACTTGCAATGGCCTTACCGAAGGCCTAATGTCACCACTAGCGACTCAGCTACCATTTTCGGTCATACCGGACGATTGGGCCTAAAACTCGATTTCAGCCCATCCGGGCCCACATGCTCGTGTGGCCCACCTAGCACAAATCTAGCCACGTATATAAGTTCCACCTAGTCTAGTTCAACATATACTAACCAATCATGCAATTTACTCATATGGGCCCACGGGCCTATTGGGCCCACTTTGGCCCATCGAGGCCCAAGCAACCCCAACCCACGAGAATACTACTGATGGCCTCAACTATCGCGTCGAAGCCCCACACGTGCGCTCGCACGCTCATGTGGGTACTAATGCCGTGTAACCGGCATTTCGGCATTTGCCGCTCTACAACTAGAGTAGAGAGAGTTACACACCTGATAGGACTCTGGGGCTAATCCGCGCTCCGACCACTCTTGTGCCCAAACGCCCTCCAAGATGTGTTTACTCTCCTTCTAGGATGCTCCTTATATAGCTAGCTCTTCACCTTCATTCTTTGTGTCTTTCCGATGTGGGATCCTTCACGTCGATGAGTTTAAATTCAATCTGAAACTCTTGCCAGTCCAAACCGCAAAATAAATACTCCTTGCTTCTCATGAGATTCGAACCCGGGCTCCTTGCAACATAATCCACGCCGCTAACCACTTGGCCACAAGCTCCTCTTGTGTCTTAAACCATGCGCAACTAAATATAAACTATGGCCCAAATTCTAAGGTCCAAGCAAAAAAACCAAAATGCAAAAGCCAAGACTTGAACCTTGGACCTCCTTCCTTCCTTGTGGCGTCACTCCTTGTCTCTTATGTGGCGTCACTTTGCCACTACACCATACACTCCACTTGTGTCATTTTCCTCCATATTTTATTCTTAAGGCCTATCTCGCCAACTTCTAGGGTTTTTACCTAAAACCAAAATTTCCCCAAGGCCAATATTTGATCCGGGTCTTCATAGAAAGCCCTCTAACCTTCCAAAATCACTTATCCAATAGGTCTAACTTGCATTTAAGCCGATCTCTTATTCTCTAAAAATTCAAACGCTACTACGCCTAAGGCCCATTGGGCTCAATTCTCCTAGGCCCAATTTTGGGATGTTACAAATCTACCCTCCTTAAAGAAATTTTGTCCTCGAAATTTCCAACTAACTAACGATCGCACATCCTAACCTACCACACTACGCTCTTGCTGCAAGCTCTCGATCTTAATAAAGTCAGTGATTCCACCTTGACCACGTCCCTTAGAACTCATATCTAGCGTCGCGATTTAATCTGATTAAAAGTTTTATGCATTAGAAATTTGGTTCCACTGTTTTATCCACGAGCAAATTTTATGAGCAGTTTTCGGAAGTCGTTCTTTCGAGCAATCAAAGTTTCATCTCAAGTTCTCTGTTCTAATTCAAACATTCACATCTTGCACTAAAGACACATTCATTCATTCATGTCACTTTCTTGAGCATTCCCAACCTGGGGTAATTAGTCATTTTCCTATAGGGGTATTTCTTTAATAACTTTCGAGGTCAATTTGAAAATAGTTTTCAAATTAAAAATATTTCAAAGTTTATAAAATCTCGGGGTCATCTTGAAAAATTTGTTTTCAAACCGGATGTGTTGCAAAAATTTGAAAATCGGGGTTATTTCAGTAATTGGGGGCGTTAAGGGCATTTTCGTAAATTTCCCAAATCAGGATATCTCGATATTTGTAAAACAAAAGTTTTTGATATTTTCATAATGTAAGAACATTTTAGTAAAAATCGAGGAATTATGAAAATTTAGAAACCAAGGGCATTTTGGTAATTTTGTTCATCAGGGGTAATTTTGTAAATTTTCAAATCAGGGTATCTTGAAAATAGCGTTTTTGTATACTTTTGGAAAGTAGGGAAATTTTATTAAAATTGGAGTTAAACCGAAAATCTTGAAAATCAGGGGCATTTTAGTAATTTTCAACACAGGGGTATTTTTGTAATTTCCCCATACCAGAGTATCTTAACATTTTGAAATTTCGAGATTTTGGTATTTTGCAAAGTAAAATCATTTTAACAGAAGTTGAGGGTAGTACCGTAATTTTACAATACAAGGGCATTTTGTAATTTTGCCACTAGGGACATTTTGGAAATTTTGGTAAATCGAGAAAACGTCTCTCAAAATCAGATTTAGGGTTTACAAACCAAAGGGGTAAGTTTGAAAATTTTAAAACTAAGGGTTTTAAAACAGTAAGGCTAATCCCTTTCGGGTTTTAATACTTGGTTTAGCCTATGAACAAGTCTTCTTGGTTAAGGTGAACCATAGCTACGCACCAGGTAGGATTCGAGTAAAGAGGAGGTGAGTCGCTAGGACTGCTTAAATACCAAGCTCTCACTGAATATCAATCCTCGACATGCGTACACTGGTTGCCACACCTTAACTCGGTGACTTACTTTACAGGTTTGTTTAGTAGCCTTAAGTCTTATGCATGTGTTTGAGTAGACTAGTCCTAGGGTTCAACAGATCCTAGTTCACTAATCTACGTTCCCATAAAAGCCCATAATATTCACATATAAATCAATTCATCAAGTAGAGTTACTTACACAGTGGATCATGGGGTCGGAGATACAGGTGCCATGTCAGAATAACCTGAAAAATATTTCATAAAAACCCCTATTTTTGAAAATCCCATTTTGAAAATGTTTTTGGGCCCAAAACCCTCAAAGCCGAGTTTTGAATCGGCTCGATACTAAATCAGTAACACCCCAAACCCAACCCACGAGCCTTGGCCGGATCTCGTTATGTCAACTGCGGAAAGACGGTTGAAAATCTTTTTGACTTAGAATAATCATGAAAGTTTGTTAACTTTTGAAAACCATGTCCATTTAAAGTAATATGAAAAACCTTAGTGTTATAAAATTTGTCTGAATTTAAACTTTATTAAATACTATTTTGAATAAGCAGGTTGCTAAGATAAAATCCTCTTCACATAGCGGTTCAGTTTAATCAAGCCATAATTAAAATAATACCAAAATAATAGTAAGGCCCTTATTACAACCCATACTTAAAACAAAATACTCAATATTAAAAATGCTTAAAATAATCCAAATATCTTCTTCTCGCATGGGCCACCTTGTGTCCTCTCCAGAACCAGGTCCATCTTTACGCATCACTGAAAATGTTAAAGGAAAAAGGTGAGTCACCAAGACTCGATGTGTAGCCCTTTTTCCCGTTTAGTAAAACATCATACACCAATCATAAATAGGTTTAACATGCACAAGTTACGATATGCACCCGGCCTAGCCTTCCAAACACCTTTCTCTACCCCGTGGTACCAAACCACTGGTGGTGCCAAACCACTGGTGACTTAAAGTCACAATATCCGTCAATACTTGTGGTGCCAAACCACTGGTGTCCCAAAGACACAAATGTGATACCAAATCACCGGTGACCGAAGTCACGAATCAAGTGATGGGGCCAACCCATCGTGTGATACCAAATCACCGGGCGTCAATCCCATAATGTAAACGTGGGGCCAACCCAATCGTGGTGCTAATCCACCGGGGCGAGACGCTATGAGGTGCCAAACCTCCGGAGGTGCCAAACCTCTGGTGGCCGTAGCCACAATGTGGTACCAAACCACCGGTGTCCGCCGCGACACGAATATCACTTCCCCCTCCTCTCATATCACCCATCATCATACCAACTCATGTATAGTATTCAAATCATGCAAACATGTTTAACATTGCATCTCATAGCACATACATCATAAATCATGACATCATGTATCAATAACAGTACTCATAATGAAACAGACTTACCTGAATCCGTGCACATACCCCATAGGGTATCATATCACTCAACCATACTGTTTTGGTTTTACCAATCAATCAGTTTATCAAACATATACAAAGTAAAAAGCGTGTTAGTTTACACACCTGGTTACTAATGCGACTATCAAATCCCGTAGATCAAGATCTAACGCACTAGATCCCCCTTCCTTAACACTTTCCGAGCACTAGCCACAACCCGAGATATGCGAGATCAAGCCTTCCCCTACAATCGGCCAGAACTAAACAACATAATCATGCTAATCAACCTCTAAGGGTATAATCGTAATTTTACTTACTAAGGGTATTTTCGTAATTTACCCACCAAGGGTATTTTCGTAAATTCACACTTGCAATGGCCTTACCAAGGCCTAATGTCACCACTAGCGACTCATTTACCATTTTCGATCGTCTGCCAGGACAATTGGGCCTAAAACTCGATTTCAGCCCATCCGGGCCCACATGCTCGTGTGGCCCACCTAGCACAAATCTAGCCACGTATATAAGTTCCACCTAGTCTAGTTCAACATATACTAACCAATCATGCAATTTACTCATATGGGCCCACGGGCCCATTGGGCCCACTTTGGCCCATCGAGGCCCAAGCAACCCCAACCCACGAGAATACTACTGATGGCCTCAACTATCGCGTCGAAGCCCCACACGTGCGCTCGCACGCTCATGTGGGTACTAATGCCGTGTAACCGGCATTTCGGCATTTGCCGCTCTACAACTAGAGTAGAGAGTTACACACCGATAGGACTGCAGGGGCTAATCCGCGCTCCGACCACTCTTGTGCCCAAACGCCTCCAAGATGTGTTTACTCTCCTTCTAGGATGCTCCTTATATAGCTAGCTCTTCACCTTCATTCTTTGTGTCTTTCCGATGTGGGATCCCTTCACGTCGATGAGTTTAAATTCAATGAAACTCTTGCCAGTCAAACCATGCAAAATAAATACTCCTTGCTTCTCATGAGATTCGAACCCGTGCTCCTTGCAACATAATCCACGCCGCTAACCACTTGGCCACAAGCTCCTCTTGTGTCTTAAACCATGCGCAACTAAATATAAACTATGGCCCAAATTCTAAGGTCCAAGCAAAAAAACCAAAATGCAAAAGCCAAGACTTGAACCTTGGACCTCCTTCCTTCCTTGTGGCGTCACTCCTTGTCTCTCTTATGTGGCGTCACTTTGCCACTACACCATACACTCCACTTGTGTCATTTTCTTCCATATTTTATTCTTAAGGCCTATCTGCCAACTTCTAGGGTTTTTTCACCTAAAACCAAAATTTCCCCAAAGCCAATATTTGATCCCTGGTCTTCATAGAAGCCCTCAACCTTCCAAATCACTTATCCAATAGGTCTAACTTGCATTTAAGCCGATCTCTTATTCTCTAAAAAAATTCAAACGCTACTACGCCTAAGGCCCATTGGGCTCAATTCTCCTAGGCCCAATTTTGGGATGTTACACTAGGGTTCTCAGGACCCCTAAAACTTACCCAAACACATACTGAAGTGTGCCAATACCCGAGCTAAGCACCAAAAATCTAACCCCTAAAACCAGGGGTGTTACAATTCTACCCTCCTTAAAATAATTTCGTCCCCAAAAATTACTTGTCTAAACTAACGATCCAATTCCTCCCACTACGCTATGGCTGCGCACTCTGATCTTAAAGAGCTAACATACTTTATGAGCAACAAAACAAACAGTCACCAAAACTGCCTCTACCACGTCCACAAGTACTGCGACCACGCCCCCTAGAACTCATATCTAGCGCCTCGATTTAGTCTGTCTAGAAAGTTTTATGGATTAGAAGTTCTTGTTCCACTGTTTTATCCACGAGCAATTTTATGCAATAAATTTTTCCGAGAGTAGTTCTTTCGAGCAATCAAAGTTTCCTTCCCTACCCAGGGGTAATTTCGTCATTTTTCCTAAAGAGGGGTATTTTGGTAATAACTCTGGGTCAATTTTGAAAATAGTTTTCCAACTTAAAGATATCTCAAAATTCACAAATCTCAGGGGTCATCTTGAAAATTTTGTTTTTCGAACAAAATGTGTTGCACAAATTTCGGAAATCGGGGTTATTTCAGTAATTTTGGAAATCATGGGCCTTTTCGTAAATTCTCAAAAATCGAAATGTCACAACATTTTACAAAATAGAATTTTCTGATATTTAGTGGAATAGGAATATTTCTTGTAAAAGTCGAGAGAAATCTGAAAATTTAGAAACCAGGGGCATTTTGGTAATTTTATCAACTAGGGGTATTTTCGTAAATTCTCACAAACCAGAGTATCTGAATATTTTGAAACCGCAAAATTTTGGTATTTTACAAAGTAAAAATCATTTTATCAAAAGTTGAGGGTAGTACGGTAATTTTACAATACAGGGGCATTTTTGTAATTTTGCCACTAGGGGCATTTTGGTAATTTTGTAAATCAAAACGTCCTTCAAAATAAAATTTAGGGTTTATAGACCAAAGGGGTAAAGTTGAAAATTTTAAAACAGGGGATTTTAAAACAATCAGGCCACATCCCTTTCGGGTTTTAATAATCAGTTTAGCTTATGAACAAGTCCTCTTGGTTAAGGTGAACCGTAGCTACGCACCAGGTAGGATACCTGCGAAGAGGAGGTGAGTCACAAGGATCGCTTAAATACCGAGCTCTTCCTGTTCCACTCCTAGACATGCGTGCAGATGGTTGCCACACCTTAACTCTCTACGACTTACTTCACAAGTTTGTTTAAGAGCTTTAAGTTTTATGCACATGTTTGAGTAGTCTAGTCCTAGGGTCCAACAGATCCTATTATTCTATTCTCTCGAGCCCAAACTAAGCCCAAATCAATTCATACAAACAAATCACTTAAAGAAAGTCCAAGTACTTACAGGTGGACTTGGACTTCTGGAGAGACACAGTGCCATGCCGAATAACTTTGAAAAATATTGTTTATAAAAGCCCACATTTCAAAAGCCCATTTTGAAAATCTGCTTTGAACCCAAAACCCTCAAAGCCGAGTTTTGAACCTGGCTCTGATACCAATTTGTAACATCCCCAAACCCGGCCCATTCACTACGACATCAATCCGGTTATGTCATCATGCGGAAGACGGTGGAAAAATTCTCTTTGACTTAAAATAAAATAAAAATTTATTAACCTTTGAAAATCCATGTACTTTAAAAAAAAATACTTTAGACTTGATATTATAAAGATGTCCACGTTAAAAACACTTTACTAACTTATGAAGACTTTGAATAAGTAGATTAGAATAACATGACTATATTTAACATGAATTAGCACCTGAAACACCCTTACCTTGCAAACGTTTGGTTTGATTTCTTATCAAACCCAAACCACAAAGGTTCTCCTTCCAACAATCGGCTACACCTAAAAGAAAGAACCATTAATCCCTTGCAACATATCTTAACGGAAGCAACCAAGTGAACTAACAACCCAATACTTACCACCCTTACCAAACGGTTAATCCAAGAACGAAGGCTCCACTTGATTGAACCCAAAAATCCAGATGGCCTATAGCGAAAAACGGTTTCAACACCCAAGGATTAACTCTTATAAACACAACCCAAAATCGGCAAAGACTAAAAAGGAGAGGGGAAATGACCATTCGGTCAAACCCTTACCAATTCCAAACAATCGAAGCATGACCCCAAGACTCCATTGATATTCGGCCAAGGGAGACTACTAGGAGAGGAGAGATTCGGCCTAAGTGTTTAACACACACTTCTATACAATTCTTAGCGAAAAAGAAAAGAAAGAGAATGGAAGATGGAAATATAGGTTCGGCACAAAAGAAATGGGAAAATGAGTGGAAAATTCGGCTTCACAAATGAACCAGGGAAAAAGAGGATGAAGAGGAGGATATTCGGCTACCAAATGGACACCAAAGATCAAAGATGTTTCGGCTAGATTTAGGAGTGTGGTATTTCGGTTCAAGAAGTGAAAAGAAAGATGAGAGAATTCTTTAGAATTTCGGCTTTGGTTTGTCAAAATGAAAGAATTTGGTTTAGTCTCCTAATGGCCGAATATGCATCAAATTCCAAAAGAAAAAATTCGGCCTACTCACTCCCCACTTCCCAAAACCGGCCACCCTCTCCACAACTCCCCCAACATTTGGCCAAATCCCCCCAAACACTCCACTCCCCCCATTCAAACGACAAGACCAAGTCTTCCTCCTACAATTACTCTCCACCAACCGTTTGAATGGTTTGACTTGGTCCAAGGAGGAATTTGAACTCCATCCAACTCCTCCCTCCTATGCCGTCCAAAAAGAAGCCAAAAGTGGGGATTTTCATTGCTTGAACCCAAGACCTCCCCTTGCACATGACGCCAAACCAAGCTCCAAGTGGCGCAAGCTCTGCCACTTTGCTAGCTCGCTTGTTATGCTCAAAAATACCAATTAAAATACATATGGCCCAACTCCTTGACTCCTCTCAAGTAAAGCCAAAAATTAAAATTTTCCTACCTACTCAGGCACACTTCTAGCCTACAACTAAGCCCCGAATCACATAAACAACAACTTAACAAACCAACACATGCAAAATCATGCAACCACAAAATAGCCCCCCAACCCGGGATATTACAGTTCTACCCCCTTAAAAATAATTTCTACCCAAAATTACACGATCAAAAGAGTTGCGGGTATTGCTGTCTCATCATATCCTTGGGTTCCCACGTGGCTTCTTCCACGCCATGATTCCGCCAAAGTACCTTAACCAAAGGCATAGACTTCTTACGCAGAATCTTCACATCCCGATCAAGAATCTGCACTGGTTCTTCCTCTATGGTCATATCTGGGTTCACCTCGATCTCTTCTACTGCCACCACATGTGATGGGTCTGAACGATAACGCCGAAGCATCGACACGTGAAATACATCGTGGATCTGACTCAACTCTGCTGACAACTCAAGCTGATACGCTACTGGCCCCACTCGTCTCAGTACCTTATACGGCCCAATGAACCTCGGACTTAACTTGCCTTTTCTGCCAAACCTCAGTACCTTCTTCCATGGCGAGACCTTCAAGAATACCTGATCTCCCACAGTGAACTCTATATCTCTTCGCTTAAGATCGGCATAAGACTTTTGCCGGTCCGAAGCTTCCTTCAAACGAGTCTGGATCAACCTAACCTTGTCCTCGGTCTCAGCAACCAACTCGGGTCCCAACAACTGACGTTCACCTAACTCTGTCCAACATGTAGGTGAGCGACACTTCCTACCACACAGCGCCTCATATGGTGCCATTTTGATGCTTGCTTGGTAACTGTTGTTGTAAGCAAATTCGGCCAACAGCAGAAACTCTTCCCAACTACCTCTGAAGTCCAGGACACAACCTCTCAACATATCCTCTAAGATCTGAATAACTCTTTCCGACTGCCCGTCAGACTGCGGGTGAAAAGCTGTGCTGAAATCCAAACGAGTACCCAAAGCCTGATGCAATGCTCTCCAAAACCTCGACGTAAATCTGGGATCCCGATCCGAGATAATCGAAACTGGTACATCGTGCAGCCTCACTATCTCTGACACATAAAGTTTCGCCAACCTCTGAAGTGAATAATTCACTCTCACTGGAATGAAATGGGCTGACTTAGTCAGACGGTCCACAATAACCCAAACTGAATCTTTCTTACTTGGCGTGAGCGGTAGACCACTGACGAAATCCATAGTTATCCTTTCCCACTTCCACTGAGGAATCTTCACCGGCTGAAGCAACCCTGACGGCAACTGATGTTCAGCCTTGACCTGTTGACAAGTCAGACACTTCACAACAAACTCTGTCACCTCTTTCTTCAAGCCAGGCCACCAAAACTGCTCTCTAAGATCCCTATACATCTTGCTTCCTTCAGGATGCATAGCATAAGGACTGCTATGTGCGTCCTGAAGAATCATCTGTCTTAGCTCAACATCTTTAGGCATACAAGCCTTTCCTTGGAAACACAGAACCTCATCACTAGACAAGCTGTAACCCTCCAAACCACCAGCCTGCACTAGCAACCTTCGCGCACTCAGAACCTCATCCTCTAACTGTTTCTCTCGATCTGCTCAACCCAAGTAGGCTTAACTTGCAGCTCTGCCAGAATACTCCCATCGTCATACAGACTCAAATGGGCAAACATCGTTCTTAAGTCCGAAACAACCTTACGGCTCAACGCGTCTGCCACCACGTTAGCCTTGCCCGGATGATACTCGATCGAACAGTCGTAATCCTTGAGCAACTCAACCCATCTACGCCGCCTCAAATTCGGATCCTTACGAGTCAAGAGATACTTCGGACTCTTATGATGCTGTAGTAGACTATTGATCTCTCACCGCAAAGTAATGCCTCCAGATTTTTAGAGCGAAGATTACAAACCGCTAGCTAGCTCCAAGTCGTCGTCGGATAGTTGACCTCGTGTGGCCTCACCGCCGAGAAGCGTAAGCCACCACCTTACCCTCCTGCATCAGCACACAACCCAATCCTGTATGTGATGCGTCGCAGTACACGGTGAATTCCTTACCAGCCTCAGGTTGAATTAAAACAGGAGCTTCAGTCAAGATCTTCTTTAACTTATCAAAACTCTCCTGCTTGTTTCTCGGTCAAGCGAACGGAACTCCTTTCCTTAACAGCTTAGTCATCGGTGCGGCGATCAACGAGAAACCCTCTACAAATCTTCGGTAGTATCCTGCCAAACCCAGAAAACTCCGAATCTCAGCAACTAACTTAGGAGGCTTCGGTCGAATCGCCTCAACCTTTCGAGATCTACTCTAATCCTCACCGATACTACATGTCCCAAAAACGCGTCACTTCCTAAGCCAGAACTCGCACTTACTGAACTTAGCATAAAGTTGCTTCTCCCTCAAAATCTGCAACACCACCCTCAAGTGTGCATCATGCTCTTCTTCTGACCCTGAATATACCAAGATATCGTCAATAAAAACCACGACGAAGCGGTCCGAATCTTCTTTGAAACACCCTATTCATCATGTCCATAAAAGTGCCGGCGTTAGTCGGCCCGACGGCATTACGGGAATTCGTAGTGCCCGTACCGAGTCCGAAACGCTGTCTTATGGATATCCGCTTCCTTAACCTTCAACTGATGATACCCAGACCTCAAATCGATCTTTGAAAACATAGACGCACCCTTCAGCTGATCAAACAAGTCATCTATCCGTGGTAACGGATACTTGTTTTTAATTGTCAGCTTATTCAGTTGGCGGTAGTCTATACACATCCGCATCGTACCGTCCTTCTTCTTAACAAAGAGTACCGGCGCTCCCAAGGTGAAACACTTGGCCTAATGAAACCTCGATCCAACAGCTCCTGAATCTGAGCCTTAAGCTCCACTAATTCCTTTGGCGCCATCCTATATGGAGCAATAGACACTGGCGCAGTTCCTGGTAACAGATCTATCCCGAACTCTACCTCCCTATCCGGTGGCAAACCCGGGAGCTCCTCTGGAAACACATCCACAAATTCCTTAACTGTTCGCACCTTCTCTACAGCAGACTCCTTAGCCTCCAAGGCATATACATGAACCACATACGCTTTACAGCCCTTCCTGACCATCCTTACTGCTTTTAATGCAGATACTACATTGGATAAGTAATTTCTCCTATTACCTATCATAACTACCTCATTACCCTTATCCGTCGTTAAAACCATGCGCTTAGCCGCGCAATCCACCTTAGCCTGGTACTTAACCAACCAGTCCATCCCAAGAATCAGATCGAACTCCCCAAACGGCGGTTCCATCGGATCGGCAACAAATACTACCCTTGGAGTTCTAGGGGTGCGTCCTTATCTGACTTATCTACGACTACTGAGTGACCTAGAGGGCTAAATGCAGTCATCCGTCTGAAGATATCTCGAATCTAAGTCTATGGTCTCAACTATACTACTAGCAACATACGAATGCGTGGAACCCAAATCAATCAAAGCAGTATAGGGAGAACCAAAAATCAAAAAGCGTCACGGTGATGACGTTCGGTGCGTCGCCTCCTCTCGGCGCCTCGCGGCAAAGATACACCAAACCAGTATGTGCCTCGTAACTACCCGCACCTCGCTTCGGTGCTCCACGGCCTCGACCAACTCCATTACCACCTCTGCCATTGCCACGGCCCCTCTGCGGTGACGGTCCACTACCTCTGAACTGATTACGGCCCTGACTCTCAGACTGAATCCTAGCCAACTTACGCGGACAGTCCCTCACACGGTGATCTAGAGAACCGCACTCAAAATGCGACCCTTTCCTCCACCCAAAGAACCTCCCAATGAGATTTTCCACGCCGAGCGATTACATAGCGGCGGTCCCCGATTGACGACAAAGAGCCTACGGTGGTTAAATTTCACTCGGTCTAGCCTCTCTTCCTGGGATTACCCGACGCGACCGGAAGATCTAAAACTCCTCTTATGACGGTTCCTATCCAGATTTTGCCTCACGGATTCCTTAACACCTCGGCCACTTTGGCCTTCTCAACCAAGACAAACAAACTCACGCTCCTGGCTGTGGAGCAATTAGCGCCTCACTGCTCGTCTCTCGGACCATCCTCGAAACGAACACACCTCTCGTGTTACATCGCCACAATACCTCTAGCATACCGACTAACCTTCAAGAACTCACCTCATACTCGAAATGCAGACTTACTCCCCAACAAGCCTCAAGAATGCCTTCCTCTGGGAGTCAATATAACTAGCTCCAATGTATTTCTTTTGATATGCACGACCTTGAAATAGTCCCATGTCAAATCCTCTTCGCTACTACATGTCCCGAACCGTGAGCCACCACTGTATGACTCATCTCGAAGAAGCGATATAATCCCCTTAAGCTTCTCCTCGGCGAGATAGGTCCAGATCATCCATGATCCGCTCTGTCGCCTCGGCCAATATTCGGCGATCTTCAAGAGCAACACCGAAACACCTCGAAAAGAATTCATTTCGTTTGCTCGGTCGCTCGAGCACGATTTGCGAGCTCCTCCTCCGCCTATCCTACCCTACTTTTCTAGAACTCGCGGCATCGCTCGTGACACCGACGCTGCGTCCTCGATCGATCCTCGAAACTCACCACCTCCACCCTGGGTGGTGCGCAGTATCTCACTTTCGACCCACGACGGGATCCTACGGGTTGAAACGTCATCCTACCTCGACCTCGACCACGAGTATTACGACCACGTCCACCTCGAGTACTCATGACTAAACGCGCTCGCCTACGATTAAGAAGATTTTTATGCATTAGTATCGTTCCACTTTCTTAACCGCAAAAGAAATTTTATGAGCGAGTTTAATCGAGGGTTCTTTCGAGCAAACAAGGTTTCAATCTTTTATCCTAATTCACTCACACGAGTTCATACATCCATTCCTTAACCCTTTCCATACCTATTCACTCTTCGGACATTGCTGCCCATTTCTAGCCCAAGGGTATTTCCGTCATTTTCCCTACAGGGGTATTTTTGTAATAAAAATATTTTAAAACTTTTGTAAAACCGGTCACTTGAAATTTTTGAAATTGGAGGGTGTTTTTTGAAAATTTTGTAAAATACTTCGTTTTGGAAACCAGGGGTATTTTAGAAATTTTCACAAACTGAGGGCGTTTTCGTAAATTTCCAAAATCAAAATTTTCGATTGATATTTTGCAAAGAGGTTTTTGAAGTTTGTAACACCATTGAAATTATGAGCAAAAATCATTGAGTTGATATTTTATGAACCGAGGGCATTTTAGTAAGTTTACCCCTAAGGGCATTTTTGTAATTTCTCACAAATCAGGTTTATCGAGAAAATTGTTGTAAAAGTGACGTTCTCAGTTTTGAAAGAGTGTATTGCAAGAGTTTGAAACATTAGGGTTGCTGTTTCATTGTTTTCGAAAATATGGCTAATTCCCTTTTCGGGTTTTAGTCGTCAGGTTAAGCCTATGACTGAGCCTTCTTGGTCAGGGTGAACCAAAGCTACGCACCAGGTGGGATACCTGCGAAGAGGAGGTGAGTCACGAGGACTGCTTAAATACCAAGCTCTTCCGGATCCTCTCCTAGACATGCGTACAGAGGTTACCACACCCTAACTCATTACTACGTCATAGATTGGTTTAGTGCTTTAAGTCTTATGTTTTGGTTTGAGTGTTTGAGTAATCTAATCCTAGAGTTCAAGTCCTATAAATCTATCTACGTTCCATACCACCTACCCTTCTACAAATAGCAATTCACAAAAGAGTTTAGAACTACTTACCTGGGCGAACTGGTGCCGGAGACTCGGTGCCATGCCTTATGAATCATGCATTTAACCCCAAAACACTTAAATCAACCTTTTGAAAACAGTTTGGGCCTCAGGCCCACAGCCGAGCTTTTGAACTTGGCTCTGATACCACAATTGTAACACCCCAAGCCCGGTCCAAACACCACGACCGAATCTAGTATGTTACGGGGACCAACGTGTTTGAAAGTTACGAGTTTGCACTAAATAGATTTGATAAAACTCTGTTCCGTTTGGAAAAACAAGTTGTTTAATGTCGTTACTACAACATTTAGACTGAGTAAAAAAAAAAATTTGATTTCAAGTGTGAAGACGATAGATTCTCATCTATTTATAAAATCAGTGTGATACCCGATGGTATAGTTGAAAACATATCGTTAAAATTTTGAAATCGTTGTCATTTCAAGTTTTAGCAAATTAACCCAATTATTTTGTTAAAGCATATTAAAATCTAACTTAAAACATAAACATCATAAGGCATAATTTAAAGGCCTTTTACAAATCCGAAATAAAACCCAACTGAAAATAAATAACTAAAGTACCCAAAATGTAATGTCTGAGTAAGACTTTTTATTCAGCATGGCATGAGCACCCCGAGTCCATCCCGGCTCCATGTCCGTGTCTAAGTGTCACCTGAAATGTCAAAGGAGAGGGTGAATCGGATGACTCAGTGTATAAATCCCACTCCCAATAAAACAACATGCTAACACCCATCATACGTAGTAACACAATTAATGCAACCCGGTCCTAACCATCCGTATCTCCTTTTCTACCCCGTGTGGTACCAAACCACTGGTGGTGCCAAACCACTGGTGACCCAAAGTCACGATATCCATAAGTGTGGCGCCAAACCACTGGTGACCCAAAGTCACGAATAATCCGATGATGGGGCCAACCCATCGCATGATACCAAATCACTAGCGACAATCCCGTATCTCTCAAGTGGGGGCAACCCACGGTGGTGTCAACCACAGGGACGAGTCGCAATGAGGTGCCAAACCTCTGGTGTCCCAAAGACACAATGTGGTACCAAACCACTGGTGACCGTAGTCACGATAATCAAGTGATGGGGCCAACCCATCGTGTGATACCAAATCACTGGCGTCAATCCCGTATAATCAACTGTGGGGCCAACCCACCGTGGTACTAGGCCACTGGGACGAGACGCTGAGGTGCCAAACCTCTGGTGACCCAAAGTCACAATATATCACTGTGGTACCAAACCACTGGAGGTGCCAAACCTCTGGTGACCCAAAGTCACAGTGTCCCAAAGACACGGATATCATATCCCCCTCCTCTCAAATCACCCAATAACATATCATATTAATGCAAATGCTATAATCGTGCAATCATGCTATCATACTCAAATGGCATCTCATAGTAATCACATAAATCATGATATCACATATATCACTCTGAGATCTCATAAAAAAAACGGACTTACCCGCATCCGTGCTCATACCCCATTTGGGTACCAATTCCATCAACCATATTGTCTCACTTTATACAAAACAGGTTATTATTAACATATTACTAGGAAATCAGTGTGTTAGTTTACACACACAGTAATTACGAGTCTAAAAAGATCCCAACGAAACAATCTAAGTCCCACGAATCGACTCCTATAACAATCGGCCAACATAGAGTTAGGCACTAAAGACCATTCGGCCAACACCATTTAGACCAAAAGGGTTTGTCGAAACACCCTTACCTTGCAAATGTTTGGTTTGATTTCTTATCAAACCCAAACCACAAAGGTTCTCCTTCCAACAATCGGCTACACCTAAAAGAAAAAAACCATTAATCCCTTGCAACATATCTTAACTAAGCAACCAAGTGAACTAACAACCCAATACTTACCACCCTTACCAAGCGGTTAATCCAAGAGCGAAGGCTCCACTTGATTGAACCCAAAAATCCGATGGCCTATAGCGCGGTTTCAACACCCAAGGATTAACTCTTATAAACACAACCCAAAAATCGGCAAAGACTAAAAAGGAGAGGGAAATGACCATTCGGTCAAACCCTTACCAATTCCAAACGATCGAAGCAAGACCCCAACACTCCACTGATATTCGGCCAAGGGAGACTACTAGGAGAGGAGAGATTCGGCCTAAGTGTTTAACACACACTTCTATACAATTCTTAGCGAAAAAGAAAAGAAAGAGAATGGAAGATGGAAATATAGGTTCTGAGTACAAAAGAAATGGGAAAATGAGTGGAAAATTCGACTTCACAAATGAACCAGGGAAAAAGAGGATGAAGAGGAGGATATTCGGCTACCAAATAGACACCAAAGATCAAAGATGTTTCGGCTAGATTTAGGAGTGTGGTATTTCGGTTCAAGAAGTGAAAAGAAAGATGAGAGAATTCTTTAGAATTTCGGCTTTGGTTTGTCAAAATGAAAGAATTTGGTTTAGTCTCCTAATGGCCGAATATGCATCAAATTCCAAAAGAAAAAATTCGGCCTACTCACTCCCCATTTCCCAAAACCGGCCACCCTCTCCACAACTCCCCCAACATTCGGCCAAATCCCCCCAAACACTCCACTCCCCCCATTCAAACGACAAGACCAAGTCTTCCTCCTACAATTACTCTCCACCAACCGTTTGAATGGTTTGACTTGGTCCAAGGAGGAATTTGAACTCCATCCAACTCCTCCCTCCTATGCCGTCCAAAAAGAAGCCAAAAAGTGGGGATTTTCGCTGCTTGAACCCAAGACCTCCCCTTTGCACATGACGCCAAACCAAGCTCCAAGTGGCGCAAGCTCTGCCACTTTGCTAGCTCGCTTGTTATGCTCAAAAATACCAATTAAAATACATATGGCCCAACTCCTTCAGCTCCTCTCAAGTAAAGCCAAAAATTAAAATTTTCCTACCTACTCAGGCACACTTCTAGCCTACAACTAAGCCCCGAATCACACAAACAACAACTTAACAAACCAACACATGCAAAATCATGCAACCACAAAATAGCCCCCAACCCGGGATATTACAACCAAAAATTCTGAAATTTCTATGGTAAGAGTTTATGTGAGTCTAGTTTCAGGGAAAATTAACGGTTCTTCATTCAGAGCTCTGTAGCTCGAGAAATGAATAATTTAGTGACAGTGACTCAAGTAGACAGATTAATGTGAACATGAGTAATAAGGTGTAAGCATGTGATATAATGATTATATCATCTTAAGAAATTATTGTTAGGATTTATCCACACAAGTTTATTAATTTCTTATTTTTTGCATATGAAATTACTAAGCATTTACACTTACTTCCCCTCTCTTTTCCCTTACCTTGTAGTATCGCCAAGTTAACTCGGGGATCGGTGGACGTCGAAGATTCGCTCACACTATCAATTGGAGCACTTGGTATATCTAGATACATTAATTTTTTGGGTTATGGAATGTATAGTAGGCTTGGTTGTTTTGTCATATATGTCATATTTCTTATGGCCTAAAATGTTGGCCCTTATTTAATAAATTTTCATTTTGATTAAGGCTATTTGGAGATGGCCAATATTGATGGTTGTTACACGCCTATGATGTGGTTGTTTATGTATATGGTAATTGCATAATTGAGATGTTGTGGATGTGGTTTACAAATGATTTCATGAATGACGATGTGTATGAGAATGTGTATCCAAAATTGGATATTCAGATGTCCAATTATAGCATGATACATGTTGATGAAATGGATACAAGAGAGTTTGTGTTTTATCTAAGGAACTGGCTTGGAAAATAGCCAACTTCTAGGCCACACGGGCAGAGACACGGCCATGTGTCTCAGCCATGTGACAAACACGGTCTAAGGGCACGGGCGTGTGCCAAGGTCGTGTGACCCTATTTTGATGATGACATCATAAATAGAGAGTTACACAGGTTAGGGACACGGGCGTGTCCCAGACCACACGCGCGTGTGTCCCCTGTTTTGACAAAATATTCTAAATTTTTTTCCAAAAGTTTCCAAAGTTCTCGGTTTAGTTCCAAACCATCCTAAAGGATGTTTTGAGCTTTATAAGCCCGTATAAGGAACAAATTGCATGTGTTAGAAAAGTTTTAAATTTGACGAAATTTTATGACCCAGTTTTACATGTTTAAGAAATTTTAAGTCCTGTAATGCCTCGTACCTTGTTCCGATGTTGGATAAGGGTAAGGGTGTTCTGACCAATATAAAAAGCGTGATAAATCGATGAATGTGATTTAGAATTAGTACTATAAAACAAAATAGTGATTGACATTAAATTGACATTCAATATCTATTTGGTATGAAGATGAATTGATATGTTATGGGAATGAAGTTCATATGGTTTAATATGATTTGGATTGAGAATTCAAATTATGAAATTAAAATAATGTTTGACATTAATTTGAAATTGGATGTATTGCAGATAAATAGATTGTATGATTTGTTAAGATAATGAATTGTTTTAAATGATCATTTGTTTGTGAATGGTAATGACATGTGAATAAGTGAATTGAAATGTTATATGATTGAGTTACTATATTGTATGTTAAATGTTAAACTCACCTTTTTTTCATATTTGGATTACCATGATAGGCAAATGTTACCAAGCTAAGTAGCATGTAGTTTATATTTATAACCTGAGGTAAGTTACTTGGTTTAATACATGTGAACTTATTAGGCATTGTATATGCTTACCTCATTTGTTTTTCCCTTTCCCTGTAGATTGTCAACTTGCGGGACACACCAAGCAGATCGTCTGAAGCTCACACTATCCAGTATTGATTCAGTAGTCTTTCTATCATTTAAAACTTGGTTTTGTTTCATGTATATAGGTGAATCATTTTTTGTCAATCTTGAATGTTGTTACTTTGGTTTTGATTGTGGTTTGAGTTTTGAATGATTATATGTTATGTATATAGGTCATTTTGGGGATTATAAATTGGAAGTGATTATGTAGTTAAAATGGTTAATATATAATATGTTTATAAGGATACTTGACTTGGATGATAGAATGAATGGTTTAAGTGTGCCTTGTTGATGTATACCTATTTTTGAAATATGAAGAATTATGGTATGATAATGCTTTGACAAGTGGTTGATTAATAGGTATATGTGATGTTTTGAATCATGAAAAGATGTATGGAAATGAGATTTGGATGGATTATACATGGTATAAATCTAGTTGTTTACTTAAGACCTAGATGGTCAATTCTATTAAATGTATGGCATGTTTTAGGTTAGTTTACAAAGTAAGGTTTGATAGAAATTTATGGCAAGATGAGCAATGATATCACGTGCTTATATGTATGTTTTAAAGTTATAATTGAATCGTGATAGTATTATATTTGTTGAATGAATTGGTAATGGTTTATAATTTGTTGTGATAGTGCCAAAATGGCTTGTTGGTTAGGCCCTTAGGAATGATGCTTTAAATGGCCTTTTTTTTGTATATTTTGGTGTATATTGATTAGGTCAAAGATTTGGTATGAATTGCATATATAGTATGTGAGTGTTGGTGGTTTGTATCTTGCCTTGTAGGTTACATATGGAACAGTCAAACACACAGTGTGCCACACATAGGCATGTGGCATGACCATGTGCTCTTAATGAATTAGGTACAAGTTGATTGACACGACCTTAGTCTCTCACATGGCCCAGCCACGTGGTCGTGTGAATGTTTTCAATGTTTTACAACTAGGTCCACACGGCCACAATTAGTTACATAGCCTGGCAACATGGTCGTATGACCCCTGTTTTTTACTTTTGCCACACTTTTCTGAAATATTTCAAATTACTCCCTATTTTGTTATGAATTATTTTTAAAGCTTTAGTAAGTTCAATTTAACCCTGATATTATATGAATAACATGTTTTTAACTATATGATTGATGATTAATAATCGTTTAGAGAAATTTGAATTGTAATATCCTAAAATTAGAATATTATTTTATTATTATGTTGACTTGGGTATGAATTTTTGTGTGTTTAGCATAGTCTTGTGAAGGCTTGATTTTATTTAGGAAGCTAGAATAATTTTTAGTATGGTTTAATTAATGAAGTGGATTAGGTGAACTTGACACTTAACTTAATTTAAGTGTTAAATTAAGCACAAGAGAGTTAGTAGCATAGTGGATAAGGGGCATGAAAGGTTGCTTGAGGATATGGTTCGAGTAGCATGATTAACATTTTGGAGACATTATTTTTTTATCCTAGCATTAATGGACGGTCAAGCTTTACATATGGAAGGTTGGACTTTCAAATTTTTTCTTTATGGCAAGTTGAATATTAGTTTAAGGTAAGTTTGATGTTTGGGAAAGAAATCAATGGTTTTAAGGCTAATGGGAGAACATAAGGCATGATGTGGGGTGTCTTGTTATGGAAAGAATTGGGTGGTAAGATTTGACTTGGAAGTCCATGTATGTGGACGGCATGCGTGGCTAGGGGAGAGTGGCGAATTTTTGGTTGGGTTGGTAGCTAGTTAGTGCCAAATTTCCCTTTGGTTAGTAGTCATTTTCGGCTAGCTTGGTAGGCATTCAACCTTTGCCTTGTGTCAAAACCGAAACTCCTTTGAACCTTCCCAATTCTTCTCTTTTGTGCACCTTTTTGCATTTCCTCTTTTATTTTTCTCTTAAAACCAAAACTACATTTGAACTTTGTGCATTTTTGTGCACTTTTCTTCTTTGGTAAAATAGGTGTTGGCCGAATCTCTTAATCCCATTTTCTCTCTTTTCTTTCTTTTGAATATTGTTCAAAATCACAACATTTCTTTTACTTTCTTGGCCGAATCTCTTTCTTCCCCTTTCCTCTTGATTTTTTCTTTCATTAGTTGCTAAAGCCGAATCATTCTTCTTCCCTTTTCATTTTTTTTCTTTTCTTCTTTCCCATTCTAATTATTCATCTCTTTTGAGCCGAATATCAATTGTTTTCTTTCAAAATCATAGCCAAAACTCTCATATCCTATTTGATTTGTCTTGGCCGAATTTCTTCAAGGGTAGGACTTCATTTGGTTTTCTTCAAACGGTTTTGGGAAATAGGTAAGTGTTATGGCCGTTTTTCCTTATTCTTTTTCTCGTTTCTATGTTGCTCCTCTTATGGACAAAGGCTGAATTTTGGGCAATTGTTGCAAGGTTCTAATCATTCTTAGAAACCGATTTCTTTTAGGCTTCTCAGAACGTTGGAAGCAATCAATCTAATCCTCGTTTCTTTGTCAATCGTTTTGGGTAAGCTTTTAGGTAAGACTTGGTTTTTCAAGTGATAACTCATTGGGATTTAGTGGTATGGCCGAATGGCCTTTGTTTATAATCTAAATATTGGCCGATTGTAGGATAAGGTGATCTAGTGCGGTAGATCAGGTCTTCGGATTTTAGTACTTGCGTTAGTGACAGGTGTGTATCTTACACAATTTATAATTTGGTGATATGTATATATATATACTAATCGTTTTATTAAAGTGAAATACTATGAGATCTTGATTTGATACCTTGAAGGGTATGTGCAAGGATTCGGGTAAGTCCGTTTCGATATGATGTTAATATATGATCGATTGATATCATGATCTACGATTTAAATATGTTATATGATCATATCAAAGTATGATGGCATGTTTTATACTATTAATACATTGGTTTGGGAACATGAGTGGAGGGGGAAGAATTTGATATCCGTGTCTTTGGACACCAGAGGTTTGGCACCTCCAGTGATTTGGTATCACATTTGTGTCTTTGGGACACCAGAGGTTTGGCACCTCATAGCGACTTGTCCCAGTGGATTAACACCATCGTGGGTTGGCCCCACTTTTGAGATATGGGATCGTCACCAGTTATTTGGTATCACACGTGGGTTGGCCCCACAACTTGATTATTCGTGACTTTGGTCACCAGTGATTTGGTATCACATTTGTGTCTTTGGAACACCAGAGGTTTGGCACCTCATAGCGACTTGTCCCTGTGGATTAACACCACCGTGGGTTAGCCCCACTTTTGAGATATGGGATCGTTGCCAGTGATTTGGTATCACACGTGGGTTGGCCCCACAGATGGATTATTTGTGACTTTGAGTCACCAGTGATTTGGTATCACATTTTTGGATATCGTGACTTTAGGTCACCAGCGGTTTGGCACCACTAGTGGTTTGGTACCACACAGGGTAGTAAAGGTGTTATGGATGGCTAGGTTGGGTGCATAATATATATATTGCTTGATTATAAATTGTGTAAGAATTTTTGCATTATCCGGGAGAGGGATCGCGGATGAGGAGCCGGATGAGCTCGAGGAGGCCATGCAATAAAATTTGATTTTACATGAACTTCGATTTGGGGTACTTTAATTTATTTTAATTTGGTTTCCATCTTTTTATGGTTTTGTAATAAGGCCTCTTTAATTATGTTTTTGGAATATTTATATGCTTTGGATTTGTTTTAGATACGGCTTATAAATTACATGGTTGATATAATAATTTGAGTACAAAGTTTTCTAAACTACAAAACGCGATGGTTTTTAAAACGTTACCATCGGGTAACATAAATCAATTGATAGTATTTAACAACTTAAGTATTTTTGATAACTCATACTATTTTCCAAAACTCAAGTTTCCAAATTTCTATTATATACGGTTTTCAAAATAATCGCTTGGGTTTCTTTTAAAGTTTTCTAATATAAGGAATTGTAACTAAGTTTTTAAAGATTTGTTTTCGTGATTTTAAAGTAAAGTATCGGATTTTAATTTATTATACACTCGATTTTCTACGAACGTAGAACAACAAAAAGTTTTTCACAAAAATTTAACCGTTAACTCTATTGTTCTTTGAAACGTTTTCCTTCATGGCATGCCAGATTCAGTCATGGCATATTGACTGGGTTTGGGGTGTTACAAATTGGTATCAGAGCTAAGTTCAAAAGCTCGGCTGTGGGCCCGAGGCCCAAAATGATTTAAAGTAGAGTTTTAAAATGTTATTGTTTACAATTATATGGTTGGAAAAGCATGGCATCGACTCTCCAAAGACCGATCCGCCTTGAGAGTAAGTACTTCAAATTATTGATTTTGATGATATGATGGTATGACTGTATAGTAGTAGGAACTACTCTAGAGACCCAAAACTATAGGTTGGATGTACTCGCGAAACAATCTCTTATTAAAATTATTCATAAAACTTTGTTTTAAAGAAAGTGGAATAATGACTCATACATAACACTTTTAAATCAGATAAGTCGAGATTTTAGAGATGAGTACTCGAGGTCGAGGTCGTATTACTCGTGGACGCGATAGTGGTAGGATGGCTATGTCTGAACCAGTGAGGTCTGGTCAAGGATTCGAAAATGAAGTACCACCACCCCCACCACCAGCGGTTGAAGTTGAGCATCATGATCAAACGGGGATGATGCGATGTCTCGGTGGTCTTTGCGAGTCCTTAAGAGGGTAGGCGGATTAGGTGGAGCGCGGGCTCGTAAATCATGCGGCGACTTGATCCAATGGAGCGGAGGTATTTCGAGGTGTTTCAGGTGTAGCTCCTAGTGCGGCTGAATATTGGCTAGAGGCAACGAAGCGAATCAAGGATGACTTGGATCTAAATGCTCAGGACAAGCTGAAAGGGATTGTGTCGCTTCTTCGGGATGAGTCATATCAGTGGTGGCTCACGGTATGGAATAGTGCTGCAGTAGAGGATCTCACTTGGGATTATTTCAAGGCAGCGTATCAGCGGAAATATGTTGGATCTAATTACATTGATGTGCAGCGTAAGGCATTTCTGAGTTTGGTCTAGGGTAATAAGTCCGTATCAGAATATAAGGTGGAATTTTTAAGATTGAGCCAGTATGCTGGAGGTATCGTGGCTTCGGAGCACGAGCGATGTGTCCGGTTCGAGGACGATTTAAGGGACGAGCTGAGATTGTTGATTGCTCCACATCAGGAACGAGAGTTTGCTACTTTAGTTGAAAAGGCTAAGATAGCCGAAGGAATAAAGGAATCTAGAAGACAGAGTTATGACCGGAATAAGCATAAGAGAGGTTATGGATCACCCGGGTTAGCTGGTAATTCTCAGAAGAGGACTAGGCAGAGTGGGCCAAATCAGTCTAGGAGGCCTGTTACTGCTAATCAGGGACCAGCACGGTGTAACCGATGTGGCAAATTTCATTGGGGCGAATGTTGGACCGGAGGGAAGGGATGTTTAGTGTGGCTCATTTGGATCATCGTGTGAGAGGCCCGTCCCATGTAAGCTAGCCGAGAACCAACGATCGAGGGTCAAGGTCGTGCTCTCGATTCGAGAAAAGAGGGACCGCCACCGCAGAGGTCGTGGTAATGGTAGAGGAGGTAATGGTTACGGTCAAGGCCGTGGAACATCCGCGAGAAACCTTTGTAACAACGAGGCAAGACGGCTGGTTTGGTGTATCTGTGAGGCGTCGAGAGGAGGGCGGCGCATGCTGGGCGTCATAACCGGTATGTTCTTAATCTTTGGTGTGCCATATCTTTGCTTTGATAGATGTGGGTTCGACACATCCGGATATTGCTAGTAGCATTGTAGAGACCATGATTCTAGACTCTAAGACTACTTCTAGGAAGATGACAGTACTTAGCTCTCTAGGTTACTCTGTGGAAGTAAATAAGCTGTATAAAGATGTACCCCTAGAACTCCAAGGGGTAGTGTTCGTAGCTGATCTGATGGAGCGCCATTTGGGAGTTTGATCGATTCTTGGGATGGGCCAGTTTAGTCAAGTACCAAGCAAGTTTGGATTGCGCTGCTAAGCGCATGGTTTTGAAGACAGCTGATGGCGAAGAGGTGGTCATGATAGGTAATAGAAGAGATTATCTATCCAACGTGGTATCTGCGTTGAAAGCTGTGAAGTTGGTCAGGAAGGGTTGTGAGGCATTTGTGGTCCATGTGCGTGCGTTGGAGGCTAAGGAGTGTAACAGACCAAATTTGACCCAAATCGGAACGGTGGTTTCGGGACCACGAATCCGAGTCCGAGAAATGTTTTAATATTTTATTTCATGATTATTATATGTGAATGAAAATGTGTGAAAGTTTCGTAGAAAAATTTTATCGTTTAATTGCTTAATTTGATAAAAAGGATTTAATCGAGAAAACGTGAAAGTTGCATGCTAAAGTGAAAGGTACTAATTTGATTGTGGCTTTTTAAGTGGGTGTACTAAAAGGGCAATTAGCCCATGTGCTATAAGGAGGGACGGCAATAGGCCTTTTAATTATAAAATTTATGTTATTTTAGTATAATTATAAGTTAAAGATTAGTGTTAATAAATATGATAATTTATATGTTTGTTTTAACATAAAATAATAAAGTTAAGTGGGAAGAAAGAGAACTTCACCTTGTTCTTCTTCCTTGGCCGAATGTAGGAGCTAGAAACTCCATTTTTGGAGCTTGAATTTTCGGCACTTTGGGGCTTAATTAAGGGTATGTGTTTTATTTAGTTTTGAAAATTTTTGCATATTTGGAATGGTTGCTTTAAATCCTATACAACCCATGTTTAAATTTTTGAAAATACTATGTATATAAGATTCGGCCATTAACATGCTTGGATAGTTTTGATGTTTGATGGTTTTAAATTGAATGTATGTTAAAGATTTACAAGTTTTGTATTGGAGTTTTTGGTGATTTTGAGTTTATAGGGCTAAATTGAAAAGAATAAAATTTTGAAGGATTAAAATGTCAAATAGATGAAATGCATGGACACCCATGGCTATGGGAAAGGTTAAGCCTAGCCATAGTGTTAGGAAATTTTGCATATTTTGAGTTTTGTGTAAAATTGGACCAAATTGTAAAATGGAAAACATTAGGGGCAAAATTGTAAATTGCCCATTTGTGTGTCTTCTTGGACTAAATTGAGATGAAAAGCAATTAAATGAGCTAAATTTTAATGTGTTTTAGATCAAGAGCAAAGAAAAAGCGGAATTAGGCCAGGGAAAGACGAAGGTTCTCGAATAGCCAGATTCATACGGACTATCGACAACCGAGGTAAGTCCTTTAGCTAAAATATGTCAATAAATTAATTATGAATTTAGTGAATGATGAATTGTGGAAATTTAGAGTATAAATCCATGATATAGCCGAATGTGAATGTATAGTATTGAAGTGAATTTATTTTGGCTAATGCAAGGTGAATAAGTAAGTTCTTGAGCTACCTTATATTTAAAGATTATTTACAAATCTAGTGAATGATAAAATTTGTATAAGTTTGGTGTAAAACCATGAGTTGGCGAATGTGATGATGATGGATTGGATTGATTTCAAATTTATTTAATGCAATGGGAATAAATGTATATGATTCGATATGTGATAGTGAAATGTGAAAAGCATGTAAAAATATTCGACATTCGGGCTTGAGCCTAGCGGAGCCTCGTCGTGCGGTGACATGTCGGGCTTTATGCCTAGCGGGCCTGTGTGCGGTGTTATTTATCGGGCTTTTATGCCTAGCAGGCCTTGTGCCGGTGTTATTTATCGGGCTTTTACGCCTAGCAGGCCTTGTGCCGGTGTTACTTTGCGGGCTTTTATGCCTAGCGAGCTTGATCTGCGGTGATGTATTTTACCAAAGATAAATCGAATCTTTGTTCAAGACAACTTAAAGCTAATTTATTGAGTTTACGTTTCAGGTAAGCATGTAAGGTATGTTATGCTTAATATTACCTGGGTCAAATTAATATTATGAGAATTGTGTTATATGTGTTTGAAATTAATATTGATGGATGTAATATGATGGAATTCGAGTTAGAATGTGCTATTATGGAACAATTGGTTTTCAAGTATAAATGTTAAGAAAGGAAATTTAAATGCGATATGCTTATATGAACTACAAAGAAATGTAGGTTGAAGGAAATGATTCCTAATTTACTTGGGGTTAAAGAATTACTAGTATCTGGCTTTGTATAAATAATTTACTTAACTGCCTATGTGAAATGCCATAAGTTGATTGATTTCATTGTGTAAACAAGTAAATGTTTTATTATCATGAGTTAGGACTTACTAAGCTAGTAAGCTTAATTATGTGAAATGTTCTCCTTTGTTTTATAGATTTTGGTCACGTTGCGGGCTCGTGAAGGATCTCCAAGAAGTCATCCACACTATCGCCTTCCTTTGGTATTTTGAATTTTGGTTGCGATTTAGAAGGCATGTATAGGCTAGATGAAGTTTTAAAAACATACGATGTTTGACCTTGTATATAACAGCCATGCGAATATGGCTAAATATTTAGTTAAGTATGTTTTTGGGGTTTTTGTCATAAATGTTGGTAATATTGGTACTCTTTTAAATCGATGATGTTATAATATCATGTGAATGTTTTAAGTACAAGCTAACTTTAAGTAAATGATTAAAATGCATGGATAGTATGAATTGCATGTGAGTATATTCGGTTATAAGCTAGAAATCATATTTAGTATAGAAACAGTCTTTAGTTACAGCAGTGAAGTAATTTCGAAAAATCACCAAAAATAGGATAAGTTGAATTAGATGGTGAATGAGGTATAGAATTAAACCTTATTGTGTCTATTTTTACATGAAAGAAACAGAGTAGGCAAAAGATTTATATATTATGAGGTAATTAAGTTTTAGTGAGACCTGCTCTGAATGAATTCGTCAGTCACTGTTCTGTTTTGGAAAAATTTCCATAAATTGTACAAAAATAATTAAGAAGCATGGTTTATATGTGTAGAACCCTTAATGAGTCTATTTTTCATTGGTATAAACAAGAACATCATAGGAAATTTTTTCAATCAGATAACTGCAGTTTTATAGGGACAGGTCAGAATTGTCAAGCAGTGTAATAAGGGTAACTTTGAAGAATAAACTGTACTAATTGGCCAGATGAAAAATTCTGGAAAAATTATGGTGAATAGTTATATGAGTCTAGTTTCAAGGAAAATTTACGGATCTAAATTTCGAGTTTTGTAACTTGAGTTATGGCCGATTTAGTCAGTGTGATGCAGTTGGACAGCTTTAAAAATTTTACTCCCCGAGTTAATGGTCACGTCTAGTAATGCCACGTACTCGATTCCGGCAAGGGTTTCGGGTAAGGGGTGTTACAAGGAGTCTACTGTAGGGAATGTTCGAATGGTAAAGGAATATGGGAACGTATTTCGGAAGAACTTAAGGTGCCTCCTCGGATCGTGAAGTTGAATTTGGTATATATCTATTACAGCTGCGCGGTGTCTATTGCTCCATATAGGATGGCACCAAGGAATTAGGGGAATTGAAGGCTCGAATCTGAGGAGTTTTGTAACTTTCGATTTATGGCGATTTAGTCGACATGTGCGAGTTGGACACTTTAAAAATTTTACTCCCGAGTTAATGGTCACGTCTAGTAATGCCACGTGCTCGATTCCGGCAAGGGTTTCGGGTAGAGGTGTTACATTTGATTAATATCGAGCTTACGGTTTAGTCGATTCTAGGACTACCGTGGCGTATGAGTCTAGCTACACATGCCTTTATTATATGTTGATAGTGTGGTGACTTGACGGCTGAACTTTGTTTTATATAGTAAATGGACACGATCACGAAAGAGTAGTGGCGATGATGGGAGAGCGTAGCTCTGACCATGCCACGGATCAGCGCCGATAGACTCTCGACTGTTTGGGTAGCCACGAAGGAGAGACTAAACAAGCCTTTTATCAAATGATGAATGAGTGGTTTGCCCAATTTATTGAGAATAACCGAATGTACACCAACCTCCACCCCAGAATAATCCGGCTCCAATTCCTTGGCACCCCAGATGATAGATCCGATGAGATCTAGTAGGCCCCGATTGATAAAATCCAAAAATTTGGGGCTGAAGAATTTAAAAAGCCAATAATGATGATGATGGTGAGAGAGCCGATATGTGGCTTGATAACACTATCTGGTACTTGATGAGCTATCTTGTACTCGGGATGAATGCACGAAATGTGCTATATCCTTCTTGAGGACACTTGCATATCATCAGGTGGAACACACTAGTATCGATGGTTCAGAAAAAAAAAAAGTGACATGGGATTTTTCGAATGAATTCATAAAAATATATCGACCAAAGATTCATTGATCAAAAGCGAAAAGAATTCCTTGGTAATTGAAACAAGGGCGAATGACCGTGACGGAATATGAGCGAAAATTTGTCGGACTCAGTGAGATATGCTAGAGAGTGTGTTTCTTACGAAGCTATTATGTGTAAAAGATTTGAAGATGGCCTGAATGAAGATATAAAGATGTTTGTTGGCATTCTTGAAATTCAAGAGTTTGTGACTTTAGTTGAAAGAGCTTGCAAAGCTGAAGAGCTCGGGAAAGAGAAAACAAAGGCTGAGACTGAAGCTAGAGACATTCGTAAAAGATCTTCGGGTAAAGTCTTTCATTCCACGACCAAGAAGCCCGGCGACTACTACAGTAAGCGAAAAGCTAATCTGAGATCCACCTAGGCGGGATCGACCTCCTATGAGCTCAGAGCTACCTCGATAGCTTGATGTTGGTAATGTTCCACAAAATAGAGTTGAGTGCAAGCACTGTGGGAAATGGCACTCAGGGAATTGTAGATTTCATGATCGGTCTTGCTATAAATGTGGATCATTAGATCATTTTATTAGAGAGTGTCCGAAGTTAGCTGAGCAGAATACAGTCCAGAACACTAAGCCGAGCAACGTGTCAATGCGAGGTAGACCACCCAGACATTCAGGCAATGTAGGTGGTAGTCGAGAAAAGGAGCGAAGAATACTACGGTCGATGCGAGGCTAGAGCTCAGGCTAGAGCATATCTTTGCCACGAGCTAGAGAGGATGCTTCCTCCCCGCGTCATTACTGGTATTTTCACTCTTTATGATACTCTGTAATTGCACTAATCGATCTGGTTCGACTCATTCTTATATGTGTGAAACTTTAAAATTCGGCAAGACTACGCTAGTTGAGTCTCAGAGTTTGTGATTCGTGTGTCCAACCCTTTGGGTAGATGTGTGCTTGTTAATAAAGTGTGTAGAGATTGCCCGTTGATGATTCGAGATTATTGCTTCCCGGTGATTTAATGTTGTTGCCCTTTGTGAATTTGATATAATCTTGGGTATGGATTGGTTAACCGCTTTGAGGCGATGAGTGGATTGTAAAAAAAGCTTATTGATTTGAAATGTCGAAGCGGTAAGACCATCAAATTAAATCTGTGACATAAATGGGTTG